>VZUI01050022.1:0-79332 GCA_013401135.1 Cettia cetti
TTCAAATTCTTTTTTTTTTTTTTTTTTTTGCATTTCATCAAGGTTCAAAGACCTCCAAGAAACAGACTGTTTGCTTCCCAGTTTCTTTCTATACTTTTTCCCTAACTTATCCAGAGTACATCCAAAGCACATGCGGGAAGTTTCATTAACGTGGGATTTACTTTTTTGTCTTTGTTCTTAGTGGCTGTATTTTCTCAGGAGATATAAGTGATCTCTGCTGTACAATTAATCACCTTATTCTAACCCAGCACTCACCCATTTACCAAACTGCATCTTTATGTTACTCTTGACTCACCATTAGCTTCAGGAAACAAACAAATGTTTGGCAACATTAAAAGGTATCATAGCAGTTGAATCTTATCTCAGGAATGGAAACATCTGCAATTTTGCTGTATATATTAACAGATATATTTATGAAAATAAGTATGATTCACTGCACAAATGAAAATCTTATATTTCATAGTAATAATTTCATAATTCATATTTCAATCAGTTTACAGTAATAGAGTAGGTACTGCAGCAACTGCTGCCTGCAGCAATAGGTCTGGCAAGCTTGAATATAATACACTGGGAAGCCATAACATAAACTGTCCTGGACGGTGACCAGAAATCAAGAAGTTAAAATTCAAAATGGGAATTGAAAAGAGAGGAAAATAATTTACAGGAAAAATTTTCCCCACTTCAAATTAACTTAAAATGCAAATTTCTAATAACAAAATCTGTCTCAGTAGTCATAAACTACTTCTGCTTAATATCGACATACAAAAAAAAGTCTGAAATCTGTTTAAGGAAGTTATTTTTAGATGAGTTATCTGTTGAGAAGAAATTTTCCTTCCATATTCCCACCACAGCAAATGAGATGCCACTGAGCTTTGGAAGCAGTGCCCACTGCCACCTGCATCTAGCCTTAGTCTAAGTCCTTTCTTGGATTTACACAAATAAGGCTCCATGAAGTAAAATCCCACTGTTTTGGGCTTACAGCACCTGCTAAAAACATCTGGTTACTGCTCTTTATCAAGAGCTCAGAATCTTCTCTCTCCATTCCTGTTTTTTTGCTCCAACTTGTCCTCACAAAAGGTCACAGAATAGAAGAAAGTCCTCCCTTTTTGTGAACCCGGTACAATCCTATCGATTTACCTTGTGTTCAACCCAGTTAATTTCAATTTACCCTTTTGTGATTTGTTTCCCTCAAAGGTAATAAACCTGTGCTGACCATTTTACTCGCAGCTATTATTTGTTTTTGCCAAACACTAGGGGAAAAAATGAATGCTGATCTCCTGTGCTGTGCCCCCAGGTGATCAGCACAGCAATCCCAGCCCACAGCTTACACAGAGCTGTGACCACACTGGGTGACACCTGTGGTTGGTTCCTGCCACCCAGTCCCTGGTAACACCTGCCCCATGGCTCTGTATGGGCTGTGACATAATTCAGGATCCTCTCTTCAATAAACAGTCTTATCTATGATACTTCTTACAATTTTGATATGCCTTTTGCACAGAAATCCTGCAGGCAGCTCTCCGTGGCAGCTGGTGCTCTGTGAGGAGAACACACCACTGTGGCCAGCATGGGACACTCAGTGCACACAGCACTCAGAGCTTGACAGCAACCAAACCACTTTGCTGAGGTGCCAGATCTGAGGTAATGAAGAACAGCAACTTCCCAGGCAGTCTCATGAGTTCAGGAACATTGTGCTAGAGCAGTTTCACTGCTTTCCACTTTGTGGGGTGTAGATGTGCCCCTCGTGACACCTGAGCAGGCAAGTTCTCTCCTGGCTGGGACTCTCCTCTGTGTCAGAGGTAACAACAGAAGCTGCAGACTTCATCACACACAAGACAAAAGAAATCAAGAGAGATCAAGACATATGATAATGTAATCTGTAAGCCTCTGGATCAAGGATGTGTTGATGTTGAACAGGGATGTATTGTTAAGAAATGGCCTCTGCGTTCTCCTGTGATCTTTCTCTGAACGTGCTTTGCAGTGTTCTGGGGGCTCCTCAAAACATGCTGAAATCCCCATGGGTTACAAAAACTACATCACTCTCCACAACTTTTCTGATAATACTGGCATAGGAGGGTCAGAGTTTGATGACAGCAAACACAGCTGAAGCCACAGCACTTGGGATAGCAGTGATTTTAGCCCAAATGCATTAGCTCACAATTATATTTATTTCAAAACATTTACATGAAACTGTACCTATGACTAATGAGGTGTAATTTGGTGTTCCTTTCTGTATAAACTGAATGTTCTCTCCAAAACCCAGCTTCAGTGCATATCCTCATCAGTTATAACTTTTTTAGCCAGCAGCTATTTCAGCTCATTGCTGAATTTGAGGCCTGTGGCTTAGAGCAAAAGAATCATTTGAGAAAAGCTAATCTCAGGAGTCTGGTGGCAAAGTAGGGCTGAAATGTATCACACTGTGGCCTCCACGTTACCCCTATTTCAGCTCAGGCAAACACTTTTCCAAGGAAAAACATAACTAGATCCTGTACCAATATTATTTTAATTAGATCTGTAGCAAACAGCACAATATATGATTGCTGAGCAACTAAAAATTAGCTTCAACTACAGGTAATAAGAAACAGGTTAGAGCAGGGCATAGAGTCTGGAGATTTTACCAGGCAGCAGATCAAACCGCTGAACTCTTGACAGACTCTGCTGCTTCTCTTCCTGCTGTTTCCTGGAACAGCAAATTCAGGAGCCAATGGCCAGGCCGCCCTCACAAACCATTAACGGCATACCTGAACTTCCAAATGTCACAATGGAAACAGCAAAAAAAACCATAATCCAACTCAGAAGTTTTTGTGTCTCAAAGAATTGTTTTCTTGTATTTCTGGACATGTTTTTGTAATGTGTATTTCAGGTGGTTGACAAGCCTCTGTTTGACGTAAGTCTGGGTGGAAAAATGAAAAAGAAAAGCTCATAAAATGTTCTCTTAGAGTTATACCACTGAATAAATATTTTTTACTGTGGTCAAGCATCAAATGCTAAGTGCCATTTCCTGACTTCTTGCTGAGGGCTTTCAAATTTTCTTCTCTTGAGAAAATTAATGTGATTCCCACAGTTCCCCAGGGAACTAATGCGTTTTACTCTGGCCAGAACCACAAGGACATAAAGCTCTACGGGCTCATATTTTGTAAACCATTTTACTCATTGATTTTGTGCCTTGAGGAATCCAGAGTTCAGCACAGGCTTTTGTGTGCCACAACAATGAGGCGACCAGCCGGTGACATTTATAAATCTGCTATTAATTGCTTGTATGCCTGGGCTCCGAGGCTTAAATGCTTTGAGTCACGTATCTAATGAGGTCGAAAGTAAAACATGCCAACCACGAGGCAGAGGGGAAATCATCAGAGAGGGATGAAGGGCCAAACTCTGCTGGCTGCTGGCTCTCCAGGTGCTTGCTGATTGATCAGTGCAGCCTGAGGCTGGGAAGGGTTACCTGGGACAGCACTGCTGCTGCTCCTGCTCTCTCTCGTGTCACCAGGGCATGTTTACCTCCAGAACATCTTGTTAGTGCCGGGTCCCAGCTGTGAAGAGCAAAGATGCCAGCAACAAAAGCTCACCTCTCTTGCTGATGAGCAAACTCTTAACAGGAGTCCAGCTCCTAAGATCTAATTACAGGCAAAAACTCCCTCTCTGCTACTGTGAAGAGAAACAGAGTAAATCTTACCTGACTCAGAGCTAGAATTTGACTGAGATTATTGTCTGCTGGAGACATAGAATAGGTTTTTCTATAGGTACTTTAATATCTGCCTTTTTGATAGTTTGTATCTTTAAAAATATCATCAACACTCTAAAATTATTAAAACAGAATACCATTAAAAGCAAAACAAGGTCCAACCTGTTGCACAGAGAAATAAAAAAAAAAATTACAGCCTAAGGGAGGTTGGAGCCCTAAACTTTTCAGGAAGATTATCTATACAGGAACTCCACAAAGAGAAGCATAAATTCATACAAAACCCAATTTCCTAACAAAAATGTGAACCTCATATGTCCACAAACTGTCCTGTTCCATCCAAGTCTCTTATCACTTTGAAATAAACCCGAACTGTTTTAATTAGCAAGGCAGAGGTATTGTAGAAAAATAAAAATATTACTTATAAAAATAGTACTGTCTTTGAACAGCAATTGAAATCTTTAGGTCTCAAAGTAATATACAGAGGTATGATGATCCTCAATATTAAAAATTAAGGTACACAGAGGTGAAATCCTCCTAAAACCCTCCAGTGGGTCAGAAATATCAGTGAAAAGAGCAGATTTCAAACTTTTGCATCATGATCCTTGATGTGTTGAAGAATTTCAAAAAGAAATTACTGATGTTCTGGTCAGTTCGCAACCTGAAAATGAAGTTTAGGTTCCCAAAATGAGCATCTGGCATTGCCACAGAAATTTATCCTCCTGAACTAGGTGGAACTTAATGTGCCAGGTATGTTATATAAAACTGGTAAATATTAGTGGGTTTTAGTGTTTGTCTTGAAGAGATAAAATTATAGTCCTTTTTGTTATCAAAAGTTCTTTCTTATATCTTCTTAGCTCCCTTGCTATTAACTACACATCTATTTCTTAACATTTTCAAGTAACAGCTGCCTCAGAGATCAAAGCTGGTCAAAATAAAAGAGGGTGCTGGGAAAGAGTTGTATTCTTTTTAGTGGTTTCCTGTGGTTTTGATCAAGGCACACAGAGAATCCCACAAAAATAGAATTTAGCGGGATTCAGCTCTATTCGGCTGAGAAATAGGAAAAGAATCTCCCCTAGTTTGTTGGATGCATCAGTCTGTGTTTATGCTCTTATGTCTCTCATCTCCATGTTTTCCTCTGAAGTGCTCATTCTCTATGAGCAAACGGGGTTCAGGGGTGTCCATAAACCTGTTAGGGTCACCACTGCTTGCACTTTACCTCCTCCTTTCTGTTCTCAATTGCCAAACTCTGAGGCTGCAAGAGCACAAGGAGGAGCTGCATCAGAGCTCCTCAGCAAAGGCTGGAGAGGGGTTGTGAATGCAGATGGCACCAGGCTTTGCTTTTGGGAGCAGAGGTGTTACGTCTTCATATAAACCCACATTTCAAGGGCAGAGTACAACGCCTAGGAGTACATCTTGTATTTCTTAGGAAAAGGTCCACAAGGTCACCATCATGTATCTTTGAAATGGAAAAAAAATCCTTTATGTGATTGTTCAGGTTCACCAAAACAGAAAATTGGCAGCCAAGCAGATAAAATAGGCTGTTTTCAGGTGTTTTATTTTATATTGCCAAGTGTTCTGAAATAGATCATCAGAAGCAAGAGAATCTATAAGTTTCTTTACAAATTCGGAGTATAAAGGATGATTATATGAGAAAGCAGAATTCCTATAAGATAAACAGATTCCTTACCAGTGTAATTACAGCAAAGCAAAAGATTTAATACCCTATTATTTGCTGAGGACAGTAACTTGTTGTCAACTAGATTAAAATACTTCTTACAATTTCAAATAAAATGAAACAAAATACACCACTCAAATTGAACTAAAAGAAACGCAAGTTTTTCTGCAATGGTTTAACCATCTTAGATGAAACTCATTATTAAATTACACCAGTGCAATTCTGTGATAAAAATAGGGTCATAAATGATATCTTCATTAAAACTATGGGAAAATGAATGGAATACTAATGAAATTAAACACAAGGGCAAGGGCCAAGTATATGCATCAATCTGGCTTCATAAAACCCATAATCTACTCCTGAAGCTAAATAAAACATGCCCGTGGTCAAGGCCTCAGAATTTCTGGAAAAACAAAAGGTCTGAAGACTTGATTGCTAGAAAAACAAAAGCTCAATTTTGTGGTATTAGACCAAAGAAATAATTCTTGTGGAAAATAATAATTTATTCTTTTTAAACAAAACAAACAAACAAACAAAAAAACCAAAAAACCCCAACCAAAAACACACACACCAAGAAAACAATTAATTATTAACTGAAATATAAATTTCAACATTTCCTGTGAAGCTAAGCATTAATATTATTAATACTAAATTGGGAGAAAATTCCCTTCAAGTTTTCAATAACTGAGAAGCAGATTTTTGGCACATCTCTGTGAAACGCTTCAGACCAGCACCTCTTCAGTGTCAGGCCAGTTCTGTTTGTTCCCAAGAACACAGAACTCCTTGGAGCACATGGGACAGGGTGGGGAATCATGTGGATGTGCCCACATGGCCCAGGATAACGTGGTGATGATGCCAGACGGGGGATGTGAGTACCTAAACTGGTTTTTTAACACTGGCTTGAAAAAGGGAGGCACGAATCCTTCTGGAATGCAGAATGGATCTTTGTTCCATGCCTGAAATTCAGGGGAAAAAAACACAGCTGGGCAAAGGGTGAGCTCTGGCCTGGTCAATGCAGGATGTGGCAGAATTCCCTGCCTTGTCTCATTTCTGGAGAGGGCAGTGCCATAGGACACAGTCCAGCCAAAGGTTTCGATGTTGACATTACCAGCATTTTCCAAAGCAAAAGAATTCTTCCTGAAAATTTCCAACGAGCTTTTATTATGGTCTGACATCGAAATGTCAGCACAGCCAAATTGCATTTTTCTTATTTCATTTTAACTATGCCCCTAAATTTTCCCTTTTCCATTTGGGATCTCCTCCTCTTGTTCTGAACTCAGCTGTGACAGTCATTATACAACACTGCAGTGATCTTTTGCCCTCTTAAAGGCTTTTTCTAAGTGCTAGATTATTACTCATTTATAGTTAGATTGCTACTCACTTAGAAAAGGCCTAATTCTGCTTTTGCAGTCCCCTTAGTTGTGAGAAATTGCACAGAAAATATGTAAGTGGTGAACAAATAGGGAGAAAGAGAAGGTCAAGTCCAAATTGATGAGGTTTTCTAGAATAAAAAAGGAGTTTTATAAATAGACAATTATATTTTCTCATTAACAAGAAAGTTTTTTCATTTTCTTTCTGGGTCTTTGAATCTACTGAAAAAGATTCAGTAGGAACTTTTGTTTTCACTGCCTAACTCTGGTTATTCTTGAAAACTTCTGATAGAGAGTTTAGCTTGCAATTTCCTCATGCTATCAGATGGAGAGCTCTGTGATTATATTGGTGGACAAGAGATGAAAACATTCCTTAGGCTGAGAGCTGTCTGAAGAAAAGCATTTCAGCCTTAAGCTGAATGGCCAGATTTTGCTTGCAGGTTCCTCAGAATAAATCAAAGACAACATCAGCACAATCATGGGAAATAGAAAGATAGAGTCCAAATAAATGAGAGGAAAACAAAACCTCAGGGGGTTTTAACAATGTGGATTCGTTTAGGTAATTTTGGGCAACTATTCTCAAGGAAGCACTTAGGGACAGCTAAGTTTAATTAGGCTGCAGCTCGTCCTCACCACAGGTAGTTTTGTTTCTGCCACAAAACTCTTTCCTCCTCTCAGGTGTAGAGTGAGCACCAACAAACCCCTGGAGCTGCTCCTGCTTGGTAAGGAAGGAAGGGAGAGCTGACTGGGCCCATCTATTAAAAGAGGTGTGACCCATGCTTGATTTGGAATTACCAAGAGCTAAATCTCACTGCAAGGGGCTGGGCTGGGTGGGAAGAGGTCCTGGAGTGTGTGAGCTGGGCTGGGAACACACCCTGATGCTGCAAGAGGCTCTGCAGTATGAGAGGAGCTGGCCTGACACTGCTCCTTTCAGCCCATCAGTATTCCTGCCTGGGCATCCTCCAAGTGTTTTGTGCTCTACCAGGACAGGCTGTATTCTCCACCTTTTTCTATTCAGACCTTTACAAAAATGCCACATTTATCTGCTGGAAAATTTACACCTTTGATCTATTTGAAGTCAACATAACTACTGGAAGAAAACTTCAGCAAGTGCACAAAACTTAGGAAGAGGTTTTAGGTTGCTGGGCAATTTTTTTTTCCATTATTTTTAATTTATTTCAGTTAAATTTTAATCAGGCAGAAAAAATGCAAGTCTAAAACCAGTCAGAATTAATTATACTTTGTATTCCTATATTCATCTACAGGTTTTTTTAACATGGTGTCCTTGACATGTTCCATTTGTGACAACAACATGGTGGAATGGCTCAATTTTATACATAATTTATTGAAAAACTTTAAACCCTACATTCCTTGAGTAATTTTCATGTATAATTGAGCTTAAATTGCATTTGGGTTATTTTGAATTTGGAAATCTTATACCAGATCAAGTCACATTAATATGTGCTTATCATCTAATAAGAAGCCATTTTTAGGTCCTTACTGATTTTTAAAATATCCTGGGATCTCATTAAAATGAAATCAAATTTCTGTGATTTTAAAATATAAACTTGGACTTTGAATATGTGAAAATAGGGATTTAAAACTTCCTGAGTATTTCCTTACTTTCTATTGAATTATGAAGTTGTCCCAAAAATATTTGACTATTGTCTGGTTTTGAAGTATTGATCCTAGTTTTAGAGAAACATCAGAGAACCAACGAAATTCTGGCAAAACAGACAAGATAAATTGCAGGCCAAACTAAAACCCTAATGCCCTTAGACACCCTGAGGCTCTTGTGAGGAGCCATTTAGCTCCTCCAACCCATCACTCTGACTACACTCAGCTGTCACCTTCTTTGTACCCTGGCAGGGGCAGCTGGTCTTGTGCAAAATGGGACAAAGAGCAGGAAAACGGGTGCAGAGAGGCTGCTAATTTGGGAAGATGTTAATTTTCCCTTCCTTATCACACAAACTCTCACAGTAGTCACCAAAGTGTCCAAAAATAGGAGCTTGCAGCCCTAACTATAGCCTTGTGAAACAACGAGGAGCTCGTAGCATCTCTCCATCTCTCCTGCTAGGGAGATTTGTGGTTTGGGGAGCAGATGGGTGAAATGGTGCAGCACATTTCAGCCACTCTCAGTAAGCTGGTAGAATATTTCACAGTTCAGCAATATCATTTTAATTTTGACGCAGATCAGGTTTTGTCATCAAAATAATTTTGGCCTAGTTTTGTTTCATATTGACATGCTACCAGGAAGAAGGGATGATGGGGAAAGGGAAAGAACTCTAAAAGAAATTAATATTCATGCCAGCAAAAAATTCATCATGCATGACCTCGTACCATAAAAGTGTGAAAAAGAACATTATTAACAAAGGCAGCACTTGGGAACGTGGCTGGGTTCTTGCTGGTGCCAGCATTTCTGTAGGACATAATTTTCTTTCTTTTTTCATTGTAATTAGATCTTAAAACACTTCCTCAGTTCTGCAACTTGGAATTTCAGTGCCTGCTCAGCAGAAAGATTCCTTAGAAAAATATTTGGAAATTCAAATCTCTTCTGAATATTGAATAAAACACAGTTATTTAAACCCTTCAAGATAGGCTTGTTCTGAAGAGCTCTCGTGGCACCTTCTTGTTCAACAAGGCTGCTGTCTGACATTGCTGCTCACTTAAACCTTTGCTCTCCCACTCCTCCTGGAACTGATGCATCCAAGAGGATGAAAATTTGTTTGTGTTACTGCTTTGTACAACAGAAGAATCACTACATTTTCATTGTCTCCCTTTGAGGGTCTCCCTGAAGGCACAGAGGTGGCATTGGTCTAGAAGTCAGAAGATTCCAGACTTCAGAGGTTTTGTTCTTGACAACAATGTATGAAAAGGTGTTTGATTCTTTTCCCTTGACTTCTCCTTTCATAAAAGATATTCTAAAATGTAAAGTGAGGGTATTTGATATAGAAAATGATTAGGCTAAGCAAACAAAGCACCAACAACTTTTATTTAGAGCATAATTTCACTTTAGATGGGTTTTTTCTGCATCACTGTAACAGCAAAAAAAATCGTCATTTAATTATAAATACTAGTGTTAGAATGTTTATATTCTAGGATTGCAGATTTCTATGCAACATGGTTTGACTTCTTTCAGATTACAAGTTCAGAATTAGTGAAAAAGTATATATGAAATCATGAAGCTGAGAAAAGAGCATTTTAAATTTCTGGCCATTGATAACACATGAAATGCGAGATTTTGAAAATCAGGCCTTAATTTTTTCTTCAGCTTTCCAAAGCATTTTCTTGCCTAGAGATCAAGACAAGCAGCCAGGAGATTTATAGGAGTGCCTAAACATTGGTTTTAGCCAATGTAAATTAAGCATGTAAGCCTGTCAGATGCTTCTGTAGATCATACTGGATGTCCAGCTATGAACAATTACAAATCAGTTCCTTTGAAGCTATAACCTCCCATAAACCTTATCAGCTATTGGCATCTCAGCATCCAGGGATAGATTGCTCACAGCTTGGATCCTCATTTTAAAGATGCTCTTTACCTGTATGATGCAGCAACCAACATAGATGGGCAAATTACAGCTGAAGCATCAGAATGTTTCTGCTGAGGGACAGTACCTGAGCTACAATAACCCTGCACATGTCATGGAACCATGGGGAAGTATTTTGAGATTTTTCTCCTCTGAGATTTTATATTCATGCAAAGCCAGGTCAAAATGACAGTGACTTGTGATTAATTTTTCCCATAATACCAAAAGGAATTTTTCCTGTTTCAGCTTACTCCTGTGTTGGCTAATATAGACTAGCTAGGAATATGCAGGGAGATGGCCCATGTTTTGCTTGGAACAGATGCAAACTTGGATCTAAAACGAGAGGTGTGTTTTGTAGGTTGTTGCTGATGGCATATGGGCAGGAAAAATTCAGAACAGATTGTCATTTAACACCACCACAAGCCTTACCCTTCAAACAAGGCTGGATATGATCCTAACGGGTTACATCTTGCCTGCACTCATGTCTTTGTGTCCCAGAGGAATTGTTTCAGCTCCTTTGGCATTGTGACAAACTCACAAGATCACGTGTCATTGAAAAGGATGACTTTGATGCCCTGCAGTGCTGCAAGTGCCCCTGCTCTCGTGATGCCCTGTGATCCTCATGCTACATTGAATCCACACATGCACAGCACAAGCTCCTCAGGCCTCTGTCATACTGAGGCTTACACCAGGAATTCCAGCATGGAACACCCTCATGGGACATCTGATTCCTCAGGATTTCACCTCCAGGTGAGCCACTCTGCCTTGAGACTGCCAAGGGGTGGAAGGGATCCTTGCCCAGGCAATGATCACACTCACTGGCAGCTTGGAAATGCTGATTAACAGAAAGGTATTAGGTTTCAGCTGTAAATCTGAAACTTTTGGCTTGCTGGACAGTCACCTGTGGGTGACTATGGATTAATGATGGGAGAGATGGCTGCTTTCCATGGAGCTACTTCTGCCTTGTAATCAGCTCCTTATTACCTCACCAGTCTAAGAAAACATCCAGAGAACTGTGCTGGCCTTTCCTCCAGTGACATGAGAAAGAGTGACGAAAAGAAAGGAGAGAAGAAGTAAAAAAGAGGTCAGAAATAAGTCACTTAGTGTTCTGCTCCTCTGACAAGAGCTCAGAGTGGGGTGAGAAAAGAGCTGTGTGAGCTCCCCAGCTGCCAGAGGAGACTGCAGGTTCCTCTGGGTGCCCAAATGAAAACCTGGCTCCATGAGACTGCACGTTGTGCCTGCATGTGAGACTAGTCCTAAGTGATGTTCTCAATTTCCATATTAATTCAAGGACTGCAGCCAAAGGTAGAAACCCAAAGTCTCCAGGGAAGAAAAACAAATTGCTTTGACTTCTGAAGGAAATCAATATTAGACGGTGCATTGGTTAAAGTGTTGAAACCCATGGATCAGTTCCAGATCCTGTGTAAAGAGATCCCTTAGGAATTCTTAGAATAGATCTTCATTATATTCAGCTTGGAAGCATTTCAAGCAGGAGACAAAGTAAAGCTGGACAATTCTGCAAGTAGCATGTCTTTTGTCTTGGAACCCAAAATATATTTCAGTGTAGTTTAAAACAGACTGCAAAACCTGTGAGCTCTGGCAGCAGAAACACCACTCTGCCTCCACAGTCTCCTACCTGGGACAGTAAGGAGCAAAAGAACAAACATCTAATGTTAAAAGGAGATAGAAAAATTTACGTTAAATGAGAGACAGGACAACCACCTTCAATTACATTAACTTACAAAGCTGGATCCTAGAAAAACACCCTGTGGCCCTAAGGAACAATGTGAAATTAGGAGTAAATGTACAGGTGTTACATAGGAATATGAATTTTAAGAAGACAGAAGACACTGTATTGGTTTAACCATTCCTAGGCAGTAAAAGGACACGCTCTTCTGTTCCAGCTGTGCCAGTGCAATATCCTGCCACTCTCAGTCTAATCCTCATGGCAAATCCTCAGATTTCCTGTGGTAGAAATTATACTGCCTCAGATCTGCCAATGCTCAGGCTGCTTAGGTGACTTTCCCTTAACCTTTATCAGTCTAAAAAAGGCACATTAGTTGAAATGGTTCAACAGTACATTTTTTTTTTCACTAACCTATCTAATTTTTGAATAAAATGGGTTAGGGAGCACACTCAGAAGCAGTGCTGCCAGCATGTTTGAGGGGGCTGTTACCTCCAGCACAGGAGTGGTAAGTAGGTGCTGGGGACTGTAGAACTTGTGACAGCTTGAGAGAACTGTTTGCAGAGTGAACCTCACACCTCACCCTTCTTCAGTCACCTCTTTCAGGTTCACTGCAACCGTAACGCTCTGGGCAGTGAGGAAAGTTAAGCCAAATGGTGAAGAACCAAAATGAGGAAAAAAAAAATAAATTCAAGACTATTATAAAATCTTGCTTTGTCCAGTCCCACAGTCAAGGATTGTAGCTACTCTCATTTAATTAAAAATCAGAACCAAAATACCTCTTTGGCATAGACAGTGTTGGTTTCATAAATCAGTCCAAAACCTCACATTTTCAAGAACTTTCTAGGTCTTTAAAAAGCCAGTAAAATCCATATCATCATCATGATACATGGTTTCATAACTAAATACTTATTGAAGACCTAAAGCACACATACACACTCTCAAAGTCAAAAAGCATACAGAGATCCATGACACACTCCATTTACACAAAAGCCCGGTTAAAAAAGGAGCAAGTCACCATCTGCTGAACCATCTGCTCCATCCAACTCCTGTTCTTCATTTATGGTCACTGGGATAGGAGCTTCCGCACGAAAAAAAAAAAAAAAAGCTCAGCATCATCAGAATCCCCAAATAAATACTTAGTACCTTCTAATGCCACCCTCAGCTTAGTCCAAACAGTGGTTTCAGGACAAAATTTTGTCTGTGGACAGATTTGTCTGAGCTTGCTGTATACTTTAGGATTGAGGACATGTTTTTCAGCAGCAGTTCAAGTGCTGAGTGAGTTATCTGAGGGGTTCTGCTGTTTCTGCTTCACTGCTTGCTGTGGCAGTAGCCCATCACCTTGGCAGAGAGCCACTGTGGGAAAAGGCTGCCCTGTTTGAGCTTGTGGGACTGGGACCATGTGCAAAAACTGAGTTTTGCCTGTGTGCCTTCAGTTTAAAAAGGAAAAGCACTGAGGCTCACAAGCCATATATTTCTTTCTGTACAACCTGGCAATTACATAATTTTTACAACATTATAACTGTTTTAACGTAAGCCAAAATTGATATTTAGCCTACCAAGGTATTTGGGCATTCAGAAATTACTTTCCTCCTCCAAAAACAAATGTTCTGTGGAAGAACAGTCTCTCTGAATGTGATGTGAGCAATGAAGGATGGAAGTTCCCTTAGACACCCAAGTATTTCCTCAGTCAGTTCACTTCTGTGTGTATCAGAAGCCCACCCAGGCAGGCAGAAAATCAGGCTTTACACTTTCCTGCATTGAAAGCACCTGTGCTTGTAGAGGACAGCTGCATGCCTGGGTTATTTACTGTGCAAACAGCAGGAGATGGAGCAGACAGCTCCTCCAGCCCCTTTGTCTGCAAACACTTTGGCAAATATTTAATCCAAAGCAGGCCTGTTGGGTGATGGTGCATCCCCTGATTCCCAGGAGCAGCTGCCACTGCAGAGGTCAGGATTTAGTGGAGATGGGCACAGGTATCATGAAGGGCAGGTGACATGGTGGCAGAGGAGTGTGTTTTGGACAGTGTCTGTGAAGCAGTGATCACTCCCAGCTCTGAGCTTCCCCCACCACAGAGAAGCATCCTCTGTGCTTCCCTACTGTTTTAGGCTGCAGTAAAGTCACCTTCAGATGGACTCCACTGCAGTGAAATAACAAAATGGGTCAGATGAGCATTGCTTATCTGCTCCAGTGCAAAACAGATGAGTTACTTTAAAAATCCCAGCCTAAACCTTGCTGCTCTGACATCTCCTGTTCCCTGGGCTGTTACAGGGCACCTCTGCACAGCTCCCCAGTGCTTGTGGCCTGGATGTTCTGCACTGCCTTTCTTTTCCTTTCCAAACATCTTCTTCACTTTACAATTCTTCAATTATTTTGCCTTCAATCACTGAAGAGAAAACATGTAAAAAAGAAAAAAGTGTCCCCTTCCCCCTCTAACACTTATTCTTCCTTTTGACCCTTCTTTCTCTGAATCCATTTCAGTGGATTCTCCCAAAAGGAATAGATTGCAACAGCCCATCAGCACAGTTACCATTTCCCATGTAAATGACTGTTCAAATGGTATTTTCAGCCCCATAACAAACACACCTAAGGGGTGCTGTCACCAGGTTTCTGTAGCAACTCCAGTGCTCCAAACTGCCCTCAGCAGGCACAGCTCTGGGTAAAGTGACCTTAAATCTTCTGCACTCTCTCTCCCTCGTCTTCAGCTGGAGATTGGCTTGGTTTCATGGCATGGAGCCATCTAATAGAGGCTGCTCTGGTGCATCATGGGCTGGCACAGCCCCAGAGGGATATTCTTGCAGAAAAGGATCCGCTGTGGCTGAGGGCATTTCCCGGATCAGAGTCCAAGGACAGGAGGCAGAAGGCAGCCAAGAACGTGCTGCCACTTTGTCACTCTCCCACCTTGAAGGCACATTTACTAACAAGAAATTCCCAGACATGCCAGGATCTTGGTAAATTTATTCCCTGGAATGGCAGAATGGAGCTGGAAAGGGTCATTGTCTATCTTAATGGGTTTTATTTTCACATGTGTCATAAGCTGATCCCTAGAACTGCACAAGGCAAAGGAAATATCATTGGAAGACTTTTACAGTCGTATCTCATATAGATAATTGATAATTCAACGTGTAAAGCATATACTAATGGATTTTAAGTTCATGCTAATGATCCATTCTTTCCTTTTCATCAAAAGGAAAAAAAAATTGCACAACTGTGTTAGCCATTTTTTATATAAATATTGTACAAATTTATCATTCCCAGTCTTGAGGAATAATGAGCTATGATAGCTGAGGAGTTCTCAAGGTACCTATTTTCTAGAAAGGGAAGCAAGACCTAAAATGAGCAAAAAGTTGTGTTTAGAGAGGGCTCCCAGGGCACAGTGCTCATTGAAAACGAGGAGGGTGAATGCTAATGACAGCTAATAGACAAAGCAGACTCACTTTCCACAGCAAAATGATTTAGTGCTTCCATTAGAATTCCCACATAGCTTGAAAGCAAGACAGAAAACTGGCATGGAGCTGGGCACTGGTGTAGGAAAAGCACAGCTCTGCCTGGAGTGTAGGAACCTGCAAAGGTAGTGATAAGTGGATAATGGACAGGATTAGCACACAGCCTGACTGCCCCATTGGGACAGCACAGAGGCAGTGTTTATTCCTCTCCTGAAAAGAGGGAGAGCATTCAGGGCAGAATACCTGAGCTGGAGAAGGTACATCCAAAAAGTGAGTATGGGTTTTGCCCCGAGTGCTCTTCGTTAAGGATGAAATTCTGCAGCAGCAGAACTGTGGTAACCTTCTGTTCACTCCTGTAGGGACTGGCCCCTGAGGGATCCTTCTGTGCTGAAGCATGAATTTGACTGGAAATGGGATATTTATCTTTCTTAAACAACTTTCATGTATTTTTTTGTGTCCCTGTGCATAGACTTGCCTGACTCAGCACCATTTTAACAAGAAAGAGGTAGGGCTCCCACATAATGAGGAATATTCAGGCCATAAAATACACTCCTCTCTGTCTCTTTCAATCCCTGGCAGAAAAAGCAAAGAGGATCCACGATACCTGATAATTTCATACCTGTCTCTCTCAGCCTTGGCTTCTTGTGACAGCAGATTGCAGTGTCCAGTCACCAGGGCTGCACATATCCTGCATCCTACACTTCATTTCTATGGAGGATAAGGATTTAAGAATATTTGGAGACAGCAATTTAGGGGAGCAACTCCTCTAAAAGCTGTGGATTTCGTGATATTTTCTGAAGAGTATGGCTCTGCCTGTTCAACCTTCCCTTGTGTATTTTCAGACACACTAAGCCTTTTCACAAGGTTGTTTCGTATATCACTGAGTACCCTCATATTCAGAAGCCACCAAAATAAATTAATGCCTTTCTATTTAACAATTAGATACTTAAGAATATTAACTTTGTGCACCAATGATTTCTTACTGCTGGTTTTCCAGGCCACACCTTGTTTCTGCTACTCAAACAACCAAAGTTTTACCGAAGAGCTACAGCTGAAGTGTGGAGAGTTAAATGCTGTTCCAATTTTTGCCTTTCCACCAGATTTTCTTCCTGAAATTAAGCCATTTGTTTTTCATTGGCAATAAATAAGTCCCAAAGGTATCAGAAGTGGCACTGTCTAGCCTGCAGCATTGCTGTTACCTACAAAATGATGAAGAAATCTGAGCCAGGTTCGCTGGCAACACCTAAATGCTGCAGTGTACCCACATTTGGCTGGGAAAAAGCACATTTAGATGAAGTTCAAATTGCTGAATTCCTTCTCCAAAGTAAAAAAAGGTTAAACCTGTTTCTCTAAGGCTTCATCACTCTGTTAGGAATGTAACAAATTTTAGCCAATCCCATTCCATAGCTGGTTTCTTCATGAGGAACCTCAGTTTTGAAAAGCTAAGTCCCTTGTGGAGGTTTAAATAAACACTTTAATCAAGTCATTAGGAAATAATTTGTGCATCCTTTTCACCCTTATTCAGCTGCTACATTCATTAATTTTAGAGAATTCTGCTTGTAGAGGTTGTAAGCCTTGGCAGAATTAAAGGCTAAAGAACTCCATAGTGTGCTGCTCTCCACCATTAATCATGTCAGGCTACATGGCCAACCCCATTTTCTATCATTAGCAGAAGTGATACTGCTCCCTCTAAGGTGAAACTTTTTAAGGGAATTCAAAATCCTATGCCACCATTCCTGCAAACTTGTCAGCATTGAATCAGGAGGATCCTTAAGTAAAAGGCCTGCATCTTTTACTTCTCATTTATAGCCCATCAGAGGGTTTGAACTGGGTGTCTCAGTGGGTTGTTTCCATCTCTAACAGCTGTGATTCCATTTAGGAGTTGCCTACAACCCAAGAGTAAATGCAGCTTTGTAGAAAGATTTCAAACTGGCAGTGCAAAAGGGAGCAAACACAGGATTTTTAAAATTTGAAAATTAAACTTTATAGGATTGATTTTGGAGATTTTTCTCAAGAGCAAATGACTGAATAACCTAGGATGTAAATAACAGATTTTAGTGCTTTTTCTCAACATGTGAACAGCCCTAACTAACTGCAGTCTTCTAAAGTGAAAAATCAGAACCAGCTCAGTATTAGAGATGACAAAATTTTTCTAATTATTTTTTTGTTGAAAAATGTCAGTTCATCAAAGGAGAGATCATATCAATAGAGATCTACTGGAAGCTGCTGGGATATCCCAAAATTTTTCTGGGTGGTTTCTTGCAAAGTCCCTTCTTCCCAGAAAGTGCTGGTGATGCCAGCACTGCCTTTACACTGTGTTTAGCCTGGAAAACAGGCACATTTCAGTCAGAGTCCCTTGGTTCTGGACTCCTAATTCAGAAATTTAGGCTTTGTGATGCTGCTTTGTGAGATTTTCAGATTCTCTTGGAATGCTCCCACTTCCAGGAGGTCCCCAGGATGCAGCTGCAGAGGGCCTGGAGCCCGGGCAGGACACCCAGACAGCACTGGAGGAGGGACTGCAGTGACTGCACCTGTCAGAAGCACTCAGAGCTGGGGGTGAGATCCACACAGGGCAGCCAAAGGAGCAGAATGTCTGAGTGAAAGTGCCAAGGGAATTTATGAAACCATCCTATTGCACAAGGGACCAGACTTGCCTGCTCTTGCAACAAATTTTATGGAATCCTATCCATTTCAAGCTAAACTGTTCTTTGGTGCATGGCTCCTGAGATACCAGAATCCTTTAGCTGTGCCCTTACAGAAGGTTTCTTGGTATCTCTGCTGATGGTAAACACTCCAGGTCCAGAAAGAAAATTTCTTCCTGCATTGACTCAGGATATCTCTTTCTTAGTCAACTCCAAAGCTAAAATTCACTCTGGCCCCAGGATTTCTGGCTGTAAAAGCTGTAATGTAGTGAGGAATTGAGCATTTTTGCATCCTGCTGTCTAGCTCCTTTCACTTTGCAATCAGCTTTATGACAGCGGTGCTTAAAAACATTCTTGCAGAGGTCACTGATAAAATATTTTAGTCATGTCAAATGCCATCCTTGTAAATCCCTCAGACTCTGTCCTTACCATGGATTGAACAATTTCTACCAAGAGCTGATATTATGCCTGTGAAGGTCATAAGTCTAATGCAGGTTCTAGTAAAACTTATTCAATTTTACTTGAAGTTCTCAATCTAAATACTAGCCATGCACGCCACTCTCAATTTGTGTTGGCACAGAAATTTCAGGAATGACAGCAGCATGATTCAGACTATTTTCTTAAAATCTTTCAGCATATTGACATTATATTAAATGCCAAATGACAGAGGAACTGCCTTTTTCAATCCTGACATTGCTGCTGTTATCTGCCACTGTTACTGAACTACAGCAGTGCCTGGATCCCAAATTTAGATCATGGTTTTAAAGCACACACACACACCAAAAAAAAAAAAAAAAAAAAAAAAAAAAAAAAAAAAAAAAAGAAAAAGAAAAAGAAAAAGAAAAAAAAAAAGCAGAGAAAGCCAGAGCAAAAGCCTTTGCCCTGATAAATAGTTTAAGTAGACAAACCCTGAATGGGATACAAATCAAATATAGATACCTAGAAACCTGGAGCAATTTGTCAAGAGTTTTAATACAAGAGTGGCAACACAGGAAAGCCAGTGATTCTGAGCAGGTACATTATGCTTCAATAATAAATTTCTTATTACATGATTGATATTCCCTATTTATCAGACATCCAACAACTGTTTTCACAATAGAGATTCACAATAGATTCAAGGGGTATTTCATAATATGTGTCTTTAAATGGCAAAAAGTTTTTAATGTCCTAATCGTTAAATGCATAGAAAAGTAATTTAGATAGGAGGTAAAATAGAAAAAAAAGTGAAGGCATAAATGTATTTTGCGAAGTTACAGCATGTTACAAAGATCATATATGAACTACCCACACAGAAAACTAATAAATCACACAGCATCTGCCTTCAAGTCCTGCATGCTGCTGAACTGCAGTGACAGAAAGAGTTTATCTTTTATATCTTCCATTTCCAGTGAAGCTAATCTTTTCCTCCCTGGTGATTCTTTAAATTAATAGCTTTTAAATGTTCCTTTCCAGCAGAGAATTTATCTTTGCTTGAATTTTCCTGTAGTATTTACATCGTGTGTGATTCTAGCAGAGATCACAAGTGAAGCCTGTAGTTCAAAGTGCTGACCCCTCCTTACATCAATGACTCTTAACAGTACCTGGGCCATGAAAAGAGGAGAATTAATTTGATGAATTCTCAGCACAGGGACTCCTGCTCTGCCCTGCAGTGACACGGGCTGTGGCCAAACTCCACTCTGCTGTGTTTGCTCCATCTCCTGAAAGTCACAAGGGCCCTGGGACAAAGAACTGAAATGCTGCATTTCCAAACCAGATTGATCCATACCAGAGAGCCAGCAGGTTCCCCATGCAGGGCAAGGGCATGAAAAGGGAACCTGGAGCCCAGGCTTTCCTTCTGCCCTTCACTTGTGTGAGGATTCAGGGCTGAGAGGAATTTTGTAACTGTGGCATTCCACTGACTTCTATGGACTCATTGCTGCTTTAAAATGAAATTTGGGTCTAAGAAATCAGTACTGATAGAGAAATTCCCTAAAATATTGTAGTCCATCCCTGCAGTCCCTGGCACTGCCTTTGAGTGGAAATTTGCATGTGCATCTGCACAAAAGTGGATTTAGAAGTTATTAGGTAGATTTGAGCCTACATGTAAAACATCTTATTTAACATTACACGTTCCCATGAGCTTTGTCTGTTTGTGTGCATAAGCAAAATTCAATGATTTCCTGTTAACATATTATTCAAAACATAAAAATCAATTAAAATAATTTTCTACAATTCACTTCTAGCCAAATGCTGACACAGTTTAAACTCACTACTGCCCTCAAAAGCAATGGGAAAACCAAGATAAAGATGAATATGGATTTATCCACTTTAAGAAAAAAACTTCAAGTGTTTTTCCACCCACATTACAAAGAAACTGAAGAACAATGAATAATTAAAAAGTTTGGGCAGGTTTTAAATAAGCTTTGCCCATATGTGCTCTCATTTAAATAAAGCTATTGTGATAACTTAAATAAAATTAATTCTATTTTTAGAGGATTTTGTCTAACTGGATGCAGCTGGTAATTAAGGAAATAGCAGTTCCAGCACTTGCTCTTTCTTGTATTTTCTTGCAGACAAAGAACACACAACTTCCTACAGCCCAGGCACTGCAAACCTTCTCAATATGAAAAAAAATCTGTGGCTGGCAAAACCCTTTACAGTCATAAAGGAATGATAAACCACAAGGAGTATCAGAGCCCTCAGAGACCTAACTTTTTCATGGTGATAATTCTTGATTTCTCGAGCATCTTCATCATTTTTGTAGAATGTGACACTCCCTGGAGTTTGCAGGTTGTGATTTGGTATTCTTCGTGGATTATGAGCATTTCACCTCTTCCCTGATGGGGAAGAGATCCATCTACTCCAATCACAGCAGAATTTGGCCTGTGGAGTGAGACTGATGTAAAGATTGAGCCAGGACTTGTATTTTAAGACTAAGACTTATTTGTTGTTGTTCTGGCAGGACATGCTTTGCTCCTCCTTTCGTTCAGAAGGTTTATCCTAAAATGTGCTGAACTCTCCACAGATCCCACATTCAAAAGCCAGTGAGAGCCTATAATTAAAGAAGACTTAAAATTCAGTAAGGAAATACTTCCCCTATTCATGGCTTGACTGGTTATTTTAAGTAGGGAGTAACTTTCAAGTTATAATCAGAGAAATTAAATGGTTAGAACACAATAGCCGACTTTCAAGGGCATTTTGCTAACAACAGGATTTAAGCACATCTGTATCTTTACAAATCTGCTCCACAGCGTTCTTCCTACTAATAAAGGAACTAAAATAACGTTAATCTGTGTTGGAAATGGGGAGCAGAGTTGTGTTGCCATGATCAGCAGGTCCCAGATGGGGAGTCAGGCCTGTACACCCTCTTTGTCCCTGTACACCCCTCCTCATCCCAGAGCCATTTCATTATCTTCCCCTCTCCTTCAAGCAGTTAATTTCAAAAATTTTTCCCTCTCAGGCTAATATTTGAGAGAAGGTTTTTATTCAGGCAACACTTGTTTATTGCCCTCTACACCCTACAGTAAATTTGCTCTGAACTTGCCTGATTAGTGGTGTTTTTTTGTTGCCATTTTGGGGTTTTTTTAACCTGTTTTGGGTTGGGGTTTTTTTAGTTAATGCAATATTATAGATTGCCAGAGATCCTTGGCAGGTTTTTGATTCTGGCTAAATACATCCTGCCTTTCCCCATGGTAACTCTTTATCCAGATCCCTACTTGCTATAAATCCTTGCTACTCACTGCAGATCAATGAGGTAATAACAGTGTGCAACAAGTTAATAACTGCCCCCCTTAATGTCAAAGGCAAGGAGAGCTTTGAGCAGCAGTTTATCTTTAGCTCCAAGCTTATTCACCCAAGGCAGCAGGACTGGGGAATGTGTGTAGGTGTTCTGCTGCAGCAAATGTGGCTCAATGGAGAGTCAGAGCTGAGCTTCCTCTGTCAGAACTATCTCAAGTAAGTGACACAGATTAAAATGCAATAAAAGAGTTCAGGCAGAACCTGTGTAAGAAGCAGGCAGCTAAATACAATGTTATGGTTTTCATCTTTTTTTGCAGAGGGGAATTAGCTGAACCAATTTCCGTGCTTTTGGTAGAATACTCACTGAACAATCCCATTAGAGAAACAGAAATTGAATGGGCAGCCAGTCGTAAAAATAATTACTCAACCTTCATCCTTTCCAGCTGATTTTTGAGAATCTAAACTCAACAGAACTCCACAGGCTAAGCATGAATTGATTCGTCCAAAATTGAATTAATTTAATTTGGGAACAGTCATGTTTGAAGGCAAATTGTTGCTTGATCAAAATTTATTATTTTGATCTCTGATTTCTGCACAAGTGCAATCAAAAAATTAAAATACCTAGTTTTGGAGGCTGATTATGCCTAGACATGAAGCTGCTACTTTTTTATATCACCAGCACCAGGAGCAGAAGGTTTGTACAAAGACCTTTAGACAGAAGCTCCAATATGAAAGCAAGGCATGGGAGTCCCAGAGCTCCATTTTCTCCTTAGATACTGGGTGAGATACATAACCTTGCTATATTTGATTTTGACATAATAGCAAGAAATATACTTTCCAGCCCAGCTGACAGCCACACTTTCAGATACACTATACATTTAGAAATGTGTAAAGATGAATATTACTGAGATCAAAAGCTGCAGTTGAAATGTTCCAAAATATAAAACACATACAGATACATTAATAATATAGAGACTACCTATAAGCTGACCTTGCACATCAGAAAACATCACAAGATTATCTGGGTATTTTTTTAAGATGACACATTATAGAAAAAAGCAGTAAGAGTTAAACAGAGCAAGTGCATTCCAGAAGCTGATACGAACTTATCTGCAGGCCCACAGATGTGCCAGCTAATGTTTTTATATCGGGTAAGGGTGCTGAACTCTGCAAGATAACAGTGAAATGGTGTGATTTTAACGCCACCATTCAGGCTACATTTATAGCCAATCTCATAGATCCCAGTTTGCAGAAGGGCTAAGAACTTGCTGCTTCCACTGCTTGCCCTAGAAAACTAGGGATGCCTAAAAACTTGGGATCAATGTCTGAGTCTGGCCATAGAAGGACTGCAGAATTACACCATATATTACCACATAGCTGCAGCACATCTTTTTTAATCAAAGAGTAAAACATAAAGAGCTGAGTTTCTTCTATTTTATCACTCCTGAGCTAAGCACAATAATTTCCACTGGTCTGTGCTATGGTAGCACTCAGGATCCCAACACCAGAGCCTGCTGTAGGCACACACTGACTCCTGTCATGCCTGCACATTTTGTGGTTGCTCATGTGCACAATAAGTCTATGCAATTTCATGTCTGTCTTGTTTGTTAGCATTGTGAACCCACCCTGCACGTGCAAATACTGCAGAGAAAAGCAGAGATCACAAGCTCTTTGGGAATCCATGAAAACATCAAGGTGTTGACATTATTAAACCCAGCTCTCTCTAGTTGCTGGCAGCGTGGTCTGGCTCACTGTTGGTGCAGTTACTTGGTGCTAAAGGCAACTAAGGCTACGCAGTGGACAGTACAAAAAAGATACTTGTCAGAGACATGGGAGGGGAGAGTTATGTAAAGATTCATGAGCTGAACATTCCTGCAAACCCTTGAGCCCTCCTTGTGTAAGCTTTCTCAGCAGCTAGACAGGATGAAATTTCCAAAGGGAGAGCTCCTGGCAAGGGGATTCACAAAATACTTGTCTACACCCTGTGCCGATAGATATTTCCTCTGTAATAGACATCTAAACTCCCCAGACTCACTCTGTCTCTTTATTCGTGGTTTGGACAGAATTTTAAAAAGAATTTTTTTCTATTAGAAACAATAATTGGCACGTCTGATCACTTTTTTTAAAGACATGGTATGCTTGTTAGCCTTTAACAACTTTTATTCATTATCATGCAAAAGTAGCCCTTCCTGAAGAAAGAAAGGTATCCCTTAGCAGGAACAGCAGATGGATGGAGAACAGCAGACAGGTCCATAATTCTTGCAGCTGTCAACAGATCAGGAATAGGTTTGTCACCCAGAGGGTGGCTGGGCACTGAACAGGCCCCCAGGGAAGCAGCCACAGCCCCAAGCCTGTCTAAATTTGGGCACAGCTCTCAGGCACATGTGGGATTGTTGCGGGGTCTTGTGCAGAGCCAAGAGTTGGATTCTGATCCATGTGGGTTCCTTCCAACTCAGGATATTCTGTGATTCTAATACTGATCTCAGTTGTTCAGAATTAGACACAGAAGCTTTTAGAATCAGCAAACAGCTTAAGATATAAGAACATTTCTCTTTTCAAGTCCAGTTGAAATATATGTGTGGTTCAAGCTCTTTCTATCTCCTGCTAGCTTTTAGTCTTTTTTTAATGAACTCTTTACTAATTGGGAAAGGTTCTTTCCAATTTGTGACATGAATTTGGATTGCTGAACAGATGTAATTAGCATTAGGTCACTTTATCTCTGAATCAAGCATTTTCCTGCTTCTGCTATCTTCCAACGTTTAGTGCATTAGTGCTTCTTAATACCTCCAGGCCATTATTAAAATTTGTCCCTTAATCTGGAAGTTTGAATTGATGGTCCCCTGACTTTAAAAATCCCATTGTCTGTGAACTCAAGGGAGAGAATGGGAGGGAAGGAAGAGTGCTGGCCCTGGAAAGACAGTAAGGGTGCACAGACAGGAAGGAATTCACTGAGCAGCAATCCCAGCATTAAGCTGAAGACTGAGGCAAAAGTCACTTTGATGTGTCCCATTCAAGACTGCAGCAGGTGTTTCACACTCTAGAGCAGAAGTCCTGACCTTCCCAGCACCACTGGCAGACCTGAGCCAAAACCACAGCTCTGCGTGACCCTGGAAGGAAACTGTATCAATTTTTAAGGATTCATAAAAGTAGCCACCATTAAAAAAAGCTATGGTACAGAACCAGTTACAAAATAAAATCAGAAGCTACCATCTACATACTGATAACTTATTTATTACCTTACTGGCTCACTTAGAACTTATTGTTCACAGACAAAACAACCTGTGGCATAGACAGAAGGCAGTCTGGCATGCAGCAAAGATAAATAGGTACCTAGATACACATCCTATATCTGAAGTTCAGTGAATGCCCTCTGGTTGGCCAAGTATGAATGAACAACAAAGAATTCAACCCAATGGCTCTCACCAAAAACCACACAGTGGTTTTTATTTGCAAAACCTGAAGACCATCCTCTTCTATTTTCAGCTCATTAGTATTCCTTATTCCCTTGCGGGGCACGGAAAACATTGTGCCTTTGTTTGAAAATAGGTTATGAGGAGAAACTGGAAGAGGAAAGCAATAGTGAATGAGGTGTTTTTTAGAGATCCTTTCTTCCACTTTTCAGTTTTTGCTTTTGTGTCTTGGTGGATAATAAAGCTAAAAGCTGGATGGCACCAACACACAGCATCCCAAGTCTGAAATACTGAAGATAATTCAAGGAGCAGAGCTCCCTTCTGAGCTCTGAATGGCACATCTGTCTCAGTCCTTTGGGCTTTCTCCTTCTCACTCAGCATTTATTCCTCTCTTTGTGTCCCTCTGTGTGAACACAGACCCCTTCTCTTCCACAGGGCTGCTCAGCTGCCTGGCCAGAGATGACAGGAACCTGCATTGCAGAGCCTGGAGCAACGTCACAGCTTGCAGAGAGGCAAAATGTTCTGCCCAAGGGTAGCTGTGGCCACTGGCCTGGGCCAGCCTTGGCCAAGGCACCATGGCCTCTTTGAATCTCAAGTGTCTGTGCCAAAATTAAGCTGGCAAACATCTTACCTCACCACATATTTCAACAGCTGAATTAGTCTGTTGAAATTGGGAGTTTCAGCATCCACTTCAGTTCACAGACCGTGCCCACATTGCCTCAAGGGGCAGCCAGAGTACATGCCAAGCTTGTACTTGTTCAAAGCAGATGTGTTTAAAGGTAAAACCTTACCAACTGAAAAATTGCACGCCATGTCTTTAATTGTATATCAGGTACTTCCTAGCTTCTCCTTTTATTCAACTTTGGCTGAAGTTCCATCCACAAAGAAGGTTTGAAAATGTAGGTGGAAAAACTCCTCCCTCCTCTCCCAGCACCATGCCCATTGCTGCCAGTTTTTGTGAACAGCCCAAAGCTCCAAAAAGAGAAGGCCAAACCCTCAAAGCTGTTATTTTTACATCTTGTAATCCTTACACCATTTTGGGGGTTTCCAACTGGCTGGCAGACATTTGCAACATCTGATGTTGGCAACACTGCACATTGCAGCAGCTGAGCTCGCACGAGCCGGATCCTTCTCCATTTAAAGGAAGCTGATTTCAAAGCATACCCAGTAGGGCATCATCCAGAGATGCCCTTCCATGACTTCCCTCAAGGAAAACAGTGCTTGCAGTCTGGCCAAAGCTAAGCTTTTTATTTCAATTCACTTTGAAAGTGACAGCAAATTACCTAGGCTTGCTATTCAGAAGAAAAAGTAATCCAGTGGAAGGAAAAATGAGAAAAGATGTGACAATGGAAGAATGACCAGTTTTGCTTGAGTGTTTCTTCTTCTGACAAAGAGAAATGTTAAGCAAGAGAACTGATCTTTAGACACATTACAAAGTACAAAAAATGGGGAGTTAAAATTAATAATCTATTTGATATTATTGATTCCAAACTTTTCTGACTAAATACAAAAAGCTGAGCCCTCAGGAGAAGGAATTTGTTCAACCCTACAGACTGGTGTCTTTCCCTGTACTGCAAGATACTTGAATTTTAAATGCTGTACTACTTAGCACTTAAAATCTTGGCTCTATATTCACTCTAATTACTTTCAAACCCAGCTTTGGACTGTGCAGGAAATGAGATAGCTGGCATGTCAGAGTAACACTGCAATCTTCCATTACTGCCTTTTTGTGCTAAAAGAGGAGTCGGCCATGTCGTGCTGCAATAACCCCACTATTTTAAAATTAGTAAAAATATATTTCTGTGATTTTTACTTTTACTCTTTTCAGCTCTGCTCAATATGATTTTTAATACTTCCAGTGCCTCTAACCAGAAATTTTATGAGGAAGCAACAGATAATTCATAGCAAAGTGCTTATTTCTCTGACTGTGCTATTGCTTGGCTTGCTTGATACATGGAGCAAAATGCAAGTTTTAGACATATTGCAATGTCCTAGTGTCAGACAATCAAACATTGGGAGCTGTAAACTTGAAACTGGGACAAAAGGAATGAAATCAGGCATTTCCTTCCCACAGACAATATTTGTCTCCCTGGTTTGGGTGCTCTGAACTGCATGTACAGCCAGTAAAATTTTTGCAGCTGGTCAAAAGACCTAGAAAAAAATGGGCATGGGGGGTAATCAAAAATGCTTTCATGTCTCTGGTTTTATGTCTCTTCAGCTGCATCTCACAGTTCCTTTCACTGTCAAAAATGTCTGCAGCCATGGCCCTACTGTAACTCAGTTCAGCCCCATGTGGATAAACACACGAGTGACTATGTTCAACTAATTTTTGCCACTGTGCATCCACCATTTCCATGCCTTATAATGACTTTCCCAGAAATCTTCTCATGGATAGGGTCTACAATGAAAATAGAACTACAAGTCTTGATTTGCAACTTCACTTCTTGTGAGATGTTTAATATTCAAAGTCTGATGTGTATTGATTGGAAGTTCCAGTCATACGAAATAGATGTTTGTATTCTACTTAATAAAATTCTAAACTAGATTTTTATCAATTTAATCAACTTAAAACTTACATTCATCAGAGTCTATTTCAATATTTGTTTTATATTTGCTGTTTCTATTGGGGAAATAATTTCTTAAAATACTTATAAAAATGGAGTATAAGAAATATAAACAGTATTGGAAAAAGTGGATTAACCATCCAGTTCATATTTATGGTTGCAGTTTCATTTAATTTAGGAC
The DNA here is from genome assembly GCA_013401135.1 of Cettia cetti. Taxonomy (NCBI): domain Eukaryota; kingdom Metazoa; phylum Chordata; class Aves; order Passeriformes; family Sylviidae; genus Cettia; species Cettia cetti. Next base: position 27,896 of record VZUI01050022.1, read on the forward strand.
AAATTTTACTAACATGGCACAAATATGAGAGTACTCCTAAGTTATTTCTTTATGCAGAACCTAGAATACTATCAGTGTAGCTGTTGATTGTGCAGCAATGTTCAAAGGTTCTCAGAAAGCCCAGACTTTTAAGGAGAGAAGATACAAGAGGACATGCACACAATATAAAAGTCAGTGTTTGTGGTGCTGGGACCATGGATTGATGGTGTTGCCCTTGGAGGAAGTCATCCTTTTGTACAGACACTGCCAGACCTGACTTTTATCATGCCTCAGAAATCATTGTAAAGCACAGACTGGTTTGCCTGAAAGGGCATCACATGACATTTGCAGAATTCCCCGAGGGCAGAGCACAGCAGGGTTTATCTTGCAGGACTGTTTGAAGAGCCAACAATTCATTGATTGCTCACTGCTGTAGAGATGGAAGTGTTATGTCAGTGCTTAACTTTTCTCACAATTTCTGTAATGATTATTTGTGCCTTGGGTCTAGCAGAGGAATCCTCCTTTTGGAGATTCTCTCTAAATGGAGACTCATTTAGAGCTGGACACTGGATTCAGCTTTCAGGGCATGTGATGTCACTGCTGTTTGTCACACATTTGAACGTTTGACTCTCTCATTATTTATTTATTCCTGCTGCAACTTGAAAGTGTGTTGGCCTCTCTTTTTAAAAATTATAATATATTTTAAATATAAATATGTATTTATAAAATAGGATATAAATTTATGCTGGATATAATTTAATTTTAATGTATTCATGCCCATATGAGCCAAACAAAATAGTATAAAGATATTAAGCACCTGGATGTGATACACCTTTCACAGCAAACACCTTTTTGAAGTAAAAAAAGCTATCCCTGCCATCTCTCTACAAAGATCTATTGCCATGGCTCTGATAAGTAATATCCTAGGAGCAAGTCTGCCCTGAGTGCCACTAAAGAAAAGACAACCCAGAATTGCATTCTCTTTCCAGGGTACTCTATGAAAAGTGTCTCCTACTGTGCTTCTGCTCTCAAAGTTCTTCACTCAACTTCTGACCAATCTTAAAAATTCCAAATTTCAAATGGAAACACAAAACTACATTAAATTTAAACCCTGTGCTCTTCCATGCTGACCAGGCATGCTGCTCCTCATAACCCTGTAGGCAGACAGGTTCTGCCTGTGCATCCCAGAAAACATTTGCATGCTTTCAAGATTTTTTTTCCACACTCTGAACAGTGCAAGGAAAGCCTTTTGTAGCAAACCATCCCTACACCTGCAGACCTGGATACAGAAAGACATCCAAGAAAAAAAATCCCCTTGGCTAAGAATTTTAGCCATTAGATTTCAAGTAGCAACTGAATAATCATTATGATGAGCTTTTTTAATCATTGTGAAAAGGGAAGCATTTTGAAACCTCTAATAAATGCACTCACTGAATTTCCAAACAGCTTCCATTACTCACTGTCAGTGCATCCTAAGTTGGCAAAGCCCTGGTTATTTGGTAGCTTTTTTGCATTTAGTGCATTTATCAGTCACTCTGAGTTCCAATGTGATTAGCTGCTTTCTGAACAAATTCCTTAGGCAATCTTCCAACTAGATTATATGATAATTAAAAAAAAAAATACATGAAAATTGAAAAGGGGAATCTTCAAGACAGAGCAATAATCCCCATCAGAAATATAAGTGGAGGAGTCAAGGTGAGAGTGAAGTCCATTATTCTGAACAACTTTGACATAAGCATCACAGCAGAGAGAAAATGAGATCATAGGGTGGAGATGAGATAAATCATTCTCATTTAGGGAGCATCAGAGAGGGCTGATGGAGGATTGTGCACATTCCCACCAGTTCCCATCACAGCAGGGCTCCCAAACTGCAGCACTTTGAGCCTTTCAGGTGATTCTGTCACTCGGGCTGGCAGACAGAAGGGCTGCTCTCAGGAGGCAGAGCAGCCCAGCCCTGCCTCACCCTCACTCTAGGCTCTCTGCAAGCAGCAGGTTGCTCCATCCATTGCCTTGCTCCTTCAGAGATCATTTTGTCCTTGTCCTTTACCCCATTATTCTCCATTTCCTGTGTCCAGATAAGGTCTCTGCTCCCCGCAGCTTCTTCCAGCTTCTTCAAAATATTCCCAAAGAATTTGCTTGTGCTTCAGTTATTTTAGACTACATTTTTGAATATCAAAGCCTATTTTTGAGCATCCAAAGCTATCAATCACAGAATCTCCAGTTCCTGAATAGATGTAGATATGCACAGGAATCCATGGGTAGAACATCACTGTGTGAGTGTTCTGGCAGTTCCACCAGGAGCTGTCTTGCACAAAAAACTTTTCCACAGCACAGACTCACATGAGCCTCCCTGCAGAGCTCTGCTTTTTCATGCCTAGGGTGTCAGAAATGTCATACAGAACATTTAACCCCAAACCCCCTGGACTGTCACAGAGGACACAGCATTTCTGATGCCGTGCCTGTCAATCCACAGGACAGCTGAGAGCTCAGGGAGGCTGAAAACCACTGCTCAGTCAGCTGGGAGCTGCAGGAGATGGCAGCCATGGTGTGGGCAAGGGACAATTCCTCCACAGCAGGCGAGAGAAGGCTGATCCCTTCTTTACAAATTCCAAAGTGTAACACCACGCTGCTCCAGGCCCTTGGTACAAGAAAAGCACGCTCTTCAGAGGGAGGGTTACACTGTTTGCATTTAGAAATGGGTTGTGGAAATGATTAGCAATGATTTTGGGACCAATTTCTGCCTCAGCCCCTCTGGCATTCATTGACAAAGGCCTCTGGCACTCTCAGAGAGTTTTGCAAACGCAGCATTCAAGCTTTTGTCTCTGCTGTCACCATTTCTCACAGCTCTGAAGGATTAATCTTTTACAAATGGAAAGTAAGCAGCTTGGTTCTGTTTACCTGCCCAGTGCTGTAATAACACAAATTCAAACTGGCCTCAGCCTTGAACAGGGCCTGAGGCAGCACATTGGAGAGCTCAGTTTTGCTGCTTTTCCATGAGAAAAAAAATTAACCACAAGATCATGTAAAGAATAGAGAGCATTGACAAGGCCTTTTTTGAAAGGGAAAAGGGCTGCAGACAGTGATGAAGCAAGAAGATTCAGTTTAGGCTGGGGAAGATGAGGAGATGGTAACAGAGACAAAGGAAAGAAAGGGAAGAGGACAGCAGAGTTTGGGGATGCAGCTACTGCATCCCCCTCATTGTAGCCAGCTCAGGACCAGTGTTTCATCTCTAACAGAATGGGTGAAGGTAACAGGGTAGGGAGCAGGGAGACCAGAGGAAGATTTGGCAGGAAAATGTCTGTACACAGTGTGGGACTGGCTGAGAAAAGCTGAGCCTGGGCTGGGGGCATCTCCCTCTGCTTTCCCTTGCGTGTGTGACTGTGCTGGGGCAGGGCTGAGGGCAGGAGGGGTTAAAACAGGGGGGCACCCTCCTAGAGCCCTGCACATTAAATGTCTCCTGTGCTCTGTCAGCAGCCTCTCCTGGAAGAGAAAATCAACCCAAGCTTCAAATAAAAAGACTTGAAAGAAGCTGAAATCTTCTATGTTGAAAATAGCAGAATAAAACTATTCAATTATTCTCCAGAAAATAATCCTCTTTTTCTATATAAAGAATTATATTAAATATATTATATTTTCTTTATCAGGAATCATATTAAATCCTGACTTAAATGAAACTAAAAAAAATGCACGTTTTGGTGAGCAAATGATTTGGTTAATGGCATTCAGCTTCATCTGTCACCTGTTATTGTAGTTCTTATGCAAAGAAATGGTATATACCAGCAAATATTCAGCAGGGAGATTCATTAGATGGGGCTCAAAGATTTAACAGAGTTTCTCATGTTTGTAGGAATAAAAACCCCTATGAATTGCTGCTGTGCACAGAAGAGCCAGATAGAAGAGGCTCCCTTTTACTTTCTGCACTGGATCTCCAAGAAGAACCTAAGAAAATGCACACACAGCCACCAGTGTGAGAATTAAAACTTGCAGCTATTTACAGAGGTTTATTAATGGGCCCAGACAGGAGGAGAACACAAGAGACAAGGAATATAATCTGGCAGTGAATGGAGAGCCCCATTAGCAGAGCCCAAGAGAGGTTTTCCAAAGCTGAGAGGAGGGAAAACCAAGCAGGAGCTGTGTACACAGTGTGTGTGCAGTGCCTATGGCTCCCAGGAACACTTTTCTTAGAAAAACTCATTTCCACCACAGGGTTAAACCCAGTGGAAGGATCAGCAGCCACCCCAAATGTGTCCTCACATAACACATGTGATAACACAGCACAGCAGTTATATTGTTCATGACAGTCACTGCAAATCTAGAGAAGACTAGACTGTGTGTCTTCAACAGATTTAACATCCAGCCTTCAAAGGCGGGGACCAGATCAAAGAGAACACAAACAAACAAACAAACAAACAAAAAAAATATTATGCACCAAAATATGAAGGTACAAACCCATTAAATGTAGTAGAACAGTTCTGGATATCAAAGCAGCCACCCCTGGTGTATGTATCTGTTTTAGGATGAGGGAAAATCGTCCTACATAATGGTGAATCATTAAGAAAATACATGTACACAATATATCTTAGCTCCTTGCTATTGTTTATTTATAGTGGTGTGTGAATATAGGTTTGCATTTTATATTCTTCTGGCTAAAACTCTGAAGGAACACCATGTTCATGAAGAGGTTGACAGAGCTGTAAAACCACAGAGTGGTTTTTTAGACACTCTTTCCATGATAAAAGTTGTGAAGGTTGCTATTTCTAAAAAATCAAGATAGTTTAGTAAAGTACAGATAAATAATAGATGGTCAGTATAAAAAATCTCTGCTTTTCCTCTCTCAAAATGTTAGCCAAATGCAGAAAAGTAAGCCCTAAGGAGACTGGGTCATACTCACTTTGGTTGTCAAGGGAGAATATTAAATGATGAAATCACTTTTTCACCTCCATAAAAATGCAGGAAGGATATTTACTTTGCATGTATAAATTACACAATTTATTGTTCTATTTTAACATTTCTTCAGACCACCTCCAAGAAGGTTTCCATAGAAACCTAAGAAGAAAAGCAAAGAGGAACATAATTTTGCTCAGTTTATATTGATTTTAAATACCACTGCATTTACACCAGCAATGTGTCTTCTGCACACATTTTTTATCAGCTGACAATCTAAGTGTTACAGTTGATTAAAATAGCAATTTAGATTTAGCAGTTATCAAAAACACTGTTTGCAGTTCAGTCTATCACCTACCCAAATTATGGCATTGTAGAACATCAAAGATGAGTAATTTTTTTAAGCAACTATGAGGAGCTTTATCAAGATGAAAACTGCCTTGGAACAGCTCTGGTCCTCCATTCTGTCTGTTTCTGCCTAAGGCTGATTTAAGGTACTATAGTCAATGTATTAAATCCATAAATTAATTTCCTCAATTTCTGAAACTGTCTTGTATTGGTGATTAACAGAATGATTTCTCCAGAGAGCCTGACCTCTGTTCTTTCCAAGAGATGTGACTCGGCCCCTTGGTGAGGATGAGTCTCTGATAGCACTGGGGCACAGGCTTTTTGCAACTTAAATGTCTTGATTTCTTTCCATGGGTTTTTATTTATTGCACAGGTTTATGTTGCTGTTGCTTTGTTGGTTTTTTCCCTTTCTCACTTTAAAATCTTCTCGCCAAAGCCAGAAAACAAAGAAAAAGTAAAGAAATCAGCATGATTTAAACAATTCCCAAAGGCTTCAAGGCTGCCTCTTTCCTGCATGCAATTACTTATTTCTGTTGTTCACTCCTGACTCATTTATATGTGTCTGAAACCATTTTAGGATAACCTGTCCAACAACAACAACTGAATATTGCATTCTGAGAAGGAGTCTCATGCTGGATGGAAGATTCTGTCTGAGCCACAGGAACCCACAGGTACTTTCACTCAGAGACCTCCCTGTCTTCTCAAGGAAGCTGCAAATTAGGAAACCCTTTCAGGATTCCAATTTCAATACATTTTCTTCCTGTTTATGGAGAGCTGAAGCTTGGTGACCTCTCACACTGTTTATCCAAAATTCCAATTTCTCGAAGTCAGAGCTGTCTCAGTGGCTTTTACTTCTGTGCAGACCTAGCTTCAGTACTCACAAAAAGAAAATAATAAAAAAAAAAACCTGTTGTGATATGAGGCTAAAAGAATAAATTACTTCAGTTTTTCTCTCTGGGATCCATTATTTTCACTTTCATCAGTTCTGGATGAGAGAGCACTATTTATGCAAAAACAGCTACACAATCTTTTACAGACAGGTCATGGGAAGATGAAATTCTATGTTCTCTTTTGATTGCCAGGTGATCAGTAGAGATGACCTGTGATTTGGGGCTTTTGCTCTTAATTTATTTTTTGTCATAGTCACCTTAGGAATGGCAGGGTCTTTTCCATTCTGCTTTAATGAAAACTTTTTTTTTTTTTTTTTTTTTTTTTTTTTTTTTTTTTTTGCCTCAGAGTATCCAGAGGATGACAGAAAAAGTTTGCTTTTCTTGTGAAGTGAACAAAGGGGATTAAACATTCTTCACTTTCTGAACTCGTAAAAACCAAGATACAGGAAGAAATACAGAAAAAACAGCAATATGCTAAGACCCAGCACCATTTCTTGGGAACTTTCAAGCTTGATTTCCAAATTTTAACCCCATTCTAAGACCACATACCACATCATTTTCATAGTGGAGCAGTTTCAGATTTCCTGTGCTTGGGGTTTCTTTAGGTCAGGTCTGCTAATGAGCTCAAAGTGAGTGACAAAAATCCCCCTGATGAAATGACGTAACAAATATGAACTCTGAATGTGTCCCCCAAAATGGGTAACAATGTTGGCACTTAAATGATGGCCAGAAGAGGCCAAATTTCTGTTCCTGCCATTTTAAAAAAGGAAACACATTGGCCTATCTTCCTCATTCTCCGATAGTGAAATGTAAAAATAGAACTATGCACTCCAGAGGGCTCCAAGGGCTCTTTTCATTAATGTGAAAAATCCATAATTTATAGCTCTGCAGCATGAATAGGTTTGGAAGACATTTAATCACTAGTGAAAATGCCATAACCCCAACCCCACTCCCACGAAAATATAGATAGCTCACAGCTATTCATCTGGGCTTGTTGGGAGCTGCTCGAGTGTTCCATATATTCCCCCTGGTGAATGAGAGCAAAGGAACACGTCGTGAGAACTGCTAGTCCAAAACACAGCTTACACTGAAAATACACAAAGAATCATTTCAAAAGGTGGTAAAGTGATATCAGTTGCTTTCTAAATATAGGGCATTTTGCCTAAGTACTACCCTATGGGGATCAAGTCACACTTTTGATCCTGTCACATTTCTAGGTGTGATATGTGGCCAATGGGAATGCAGATTTAACAAAATCTGTCTTAGTATTAAGGATGGGAAAGCTTGCATTCCAAGGAATAATCTGTATTAAACTTCAGACCCCTCCACAACCAGATTTGAAGGCTCTGTGTAGCATTTTCCTTTCCAGTTACCTGCAAAGGAAGATAGAAAATGTTTTGCTGTTGAAAGCATCTGGTTTGAAATGTTTCTTATGTTACTGGAGGGATCAAAAATAAATTAATCATCCTTGTTGTCAATTACACACATAGATGGATATACTTTATTTATAAAGCAGTTTAGATTTCTGCAATTTCTCCAGAACTACTGTCCCCTTACCATGGAGTTTAAAAGCAGGTTAGATATTAGTAAGATCTACATGATTCTCATGATGTTCAAAGCCACCACAGATGCTCAAAACTTGCTTCCTTTTAACAAGGTCTTATAAAAATCAAAGTTCTCTTTTAAAGATCTGTATCACTGAAAGGCTATTACTGAAAATAATACAAGTGATATGAAATGTGTGCTTCTTAAAATTAAAGAAGAAACCAGTAGTTAGTGTAAGTATTTAAAATCACAGACAGCATCTTCTATTCCATAATTCAAAAATTGTTCATCTGATTGCACAAAGTGAAAGTATGCAGCTTTAAAGAATATAAAAATTAAAATCAATCCAAATCAGAACTAAAATGTGGTGCAGGAGTTAAGATGATTTCCTGGGTCATTAAATCCAAATCTCACATAACCACATGCTGTTTTAAAGAGAAAGACTAATTTGCCAGGTTTTCTACTTCAACAAACCCAAATAAGGATAATTGTTGTGTCTCATTCGGACAATGCTTTAATTCCTCTTTAGATCCCCCAGCACCAAATCAGAAATCCTGACTGAGAAAGAGTGGATATGGTAGAACCAGTCACTGCTTTTCAAGATTAGTTGAAAAAATCTGTTTGGCTTCTGTTGCACTGGCAGGCTCTGTGCTGGAGCTGGTGTTACCTGTCTGTGGCATTCCAGCTTCACATGGCCCTGGCTGGCAGGAGGCAGCATGAAAGCAGAAACTCTTCATTAGCTCAACATTGTGCCAGTGTTAATTGGCTACAAAAATTACTCTCTCTGATTTCTGCATGGTTTTCTCTGTTGCACTGATCCTTGCCTTGATATTTGGGGCTGGCAGCTCCAGGCTCCCAAAGTGGAACTCCACCACCTCAGCTGGGGCTGGGAGCACATCTGCCTGAAGAAGCACAGGCACGTCACCTCAGTGTATCTCATTGCCACCACTTGCAGCTGAGTTTTCACTGACTCCATCAGGGAGGAAGACAACGTGTTCCACAGAGTGTATTAAGAGTCTGCAGAATTTAGAGATTCTTCCTGAATCTGGCAGCATTCTTCCCTTTGTTAGCTCCCAGATAAGTCAAGGACACTCAGGAAAAGAAGCTGAATTAACAAAAAGGTGCCGATTTAAGGCAAATTGCATGGATCAGCTCTGCTAAGAGGATGGATTTTCCTTCAGAAATAGAGATGGTGTAACTTGGTTTCACTCATTCCAAAGTGAATTGCACTAAAGCAAATTGGGCCCATTTAAATTCTGACTGAGTGTACATAAAATGGTTTATTATGGTTTCATGAATACGTTTCAAATCCAAATTCATTTGGTTTAATTTTATTGAACATCCCTGAGAACACAAGATATAATCCAGCTTTAAATATCTGTCCTGGGATTTTTTGATTTTTGCATTCTCTCCTTTTTCATCTTCTGTCTTTTTCATATCTTTCATTGCTATTTGAATTTCAAGATAAATGTCCCACTGGGTAGTGTTAATTTTTTTCTTTTCAAAAGGAACCATATGGAGAAAAACAGCATTATTGCCAACACCAGCATTAAAATTGTGAGTCAGGCCTTAACAAATGATGAGATTTATTTAAAAGTGTGAATCTTTCCCCCACAAACAATGTATTTACTTTTTTTTAGTATGTATCTGATATTTCTCATGTACACCAGCCACTTTTTCAAACTGGGAAAATCTGGCTTGTCCAGGGAAACCCTGGACTGCAAATCCAAGGTTAGAATAAAACTACCAAAAAACAGGAGAGATACAGAGCTCTGAGAATTTAAATTCTTGAAGTCAGGAGCCAGGCCAGCACCAAGCTGTTGATGCTATGGATCAGATAAAATGAACCTGTTCCATGGGAGATAGACAAGGCAGAGCTTGGCCAGTTCAAACCTGGCACCTGAGGAGTTCAAAAACCAGCACAGAAATGGCCCCTTTTCTCCTTATTGTTTGCATAAAACTGAAGTCCTGCTTGCTGGGAGGGATGTAAGTGAAATGCAATGTTTGGGGCATTCCACTGAATTATGATCAAGTAACCTTAACCTACTACTCACACATATCAAACTTTTCTGTGTGTCAGATATCCAGATTTTCTCCTATAACCAAGAAGTATTTTGATCAAATTTTGACTTAGAAGTTTTTACTTCTTAAAATCAGTTACTTTTTTAGGTTACAGACAAACTTAATGGTGGTGAACTTAACTTCCTTTAGTAATAGAAACTTCACAATATCAAGTGTTCTGCATCTGGATCAACCAGGTCAGAAAGTCCTTAAACGAATTTGTGAAAAAAGTGAAAACTGCTGCTTGAAACTATGGAGTTTTAATCAAAATAAAACTTTTAAACAATTTAATGCACTGAGGAAATATTTCTAACTTGTAACTAGCTTCATTCAACAGATGTGAGTTTGCTGTGCATTCACAGATGATGTATTTAAAGCATAAGTAGCATCACAGAAATGTCTTCTCACAGGAGCTAAGCTCAGAGCTAGTGCTATGCAACATTCATAGAGTCTGAATAAAGAGATCAGAAATCAAACTGTGATGCTTGGTCCAAAAAACCTGGAAGCAAAGCAATTCCTACAGGTTTACTCATAAAAATGATGAGAATTGATCCAAACCTTGGGAGGAACCTCTCCCAGCCCTCCAGCACAGCCCCTGAGCTTTTCCCTTCACTGCAGGGGTGGAAGGATGGAGAGAAGAGCTCCTTCCTGTTACATCTACACTTCCTGCACAAATGACAGCATCAAACCTCAAGCCTCAAGCCCACTCATCAGTACAGATGGGCTGGAGAGCCAAAGGGATTTTTTTTTCATAGCCCCACTCAACAGACTTAGTTTCTCCTAACTAGTGCTGTGAATGCATTAGCAGCCCGTCAGTGTTCAGCACTGCATGGGAGCTTTATACTACACACAATACAAGTTATGTAAGAATAATTGCTGGCCTGCACGCTGTGAGACTTGATGAAGGACATGTCTACTTCTGTATTTTATTTTTTCCTTGAAGACATAAGTGTACTATAAACAAAGAACATTTATTATAAAGCAGCTCCCTGGAGAAATGGAAATTACTTGAGGAGTAAGAATGATTGCTCTGTCCAGGCCACATCCCACTGAGATGCAATTTGTTTCCATTTACATCACACCTCTTTTTCCTACAGCATCCTGTATTTTCCTGACTTTTCATTACAACCCACAGCACATAAGGCTCATCAAATTCTACATCCGTTCTTCACAAAACGTGTACAAAATACAGTAAAAATGTTTATGTGACGCATTTAGAGTTATAAATATGCAGTTTTTACTGTAAATCAGGTCAGAATTTTAAACCAGACATATAATCCTCCTTTTCCCCTGAATTACTGAGTATCCTGTAGACACAGCAGCATATCTTGTGTTTCCATCAGATTTTTTTTCAGGAAGGCTTTCTCTTCAATATGAACATTTCTAATAAATTTCATGAGGCAAAATGAAGGGAAACTGTGTCAAATATGATTATAACTACTAACCAACAGATTCCTGCTTCTGCAAGATTGTTTCATGCCTGTTACAGGTTGGAATGAAAGAACAACTATTTGTCTTCCAGTCCAGCAATCCAGCATTTTATTTTTAAAATACAGATTGAACTGCCTTGAGGTAAGCAGGGGAGTGTAGTACAAAAATCTGAAGGTTTATTCAGTGTAAACCTCATATAAAATCTGTATTTACTGAGGGTGCTTCAAAGAGAGACAAGAACACCAGAGCTGGGCTCAAGAAGATAGATATTTAAGCTTTCTCTTTCATTTTTCATCCCCTGGGCCCAGGGATTCTACTGAGAATTTCTATCCACATGAAAATACAGCCATCTGGGAGAACATCAAAAATCCCCAATGGAGCAAAAAAAGGCCTACTATTATAATGGTCATTTACTCATGGGGCTATAGCCCTAAGATCTCCAAAGGATAAGTATGTCCTGATTACAGCACCACAAACTACATCCATAGCCTTTCCCTCTAGAGCTAGGTCTCGTTCAAGGTCCTAGGTTCTCTTTCTAGAGGTTCATGGGGTTCTAGTTCTAGAGGTTCTAGAGGGTCTAGGTCTAGAGGGTCTAGGTCTGGTTGTTTCTTGTCCTAAACTGCTGTGTGGGACCACAAGCCACATTTCAGGGATTTCTGTGTTCTGCTGCAGCAGAGGATGATGTTATCCCAGCTGGGGTGCAAGGATTTACTCATTTAAAACATGGCTCGTATTTTTGGAGTCACATAAATACAATTTATTTTGTAGGCCATCTGTTGATGCAGTACATAAAACATTTGTGGAGCAAGGTCTGCATTCTCTCTTACAAGGGTTGGAGGAGCAGCACTGAATTGAAGGCTCCACACTACAAATATTATATCTCTATGTCCTGAATTTGTGGGAAGGAGCAAACTGAGCAGCCAGATGCTCCCAGAAGCCTTGCTCCATGATGCTGATAGCCAGCTTAGAGCTCAGTCCCAAATTGGTCTGGTCTTCTATGATCCTTGAAGAGGAAAAGTAAGCTATATGCAATGAAATTAAAGTGAGCCTAGTCCAGTATTTAAGATCAAATAGTCTGGAATAGGTATTAACATGTGAGGGAGCTGAAGGTGAATTGTTCTCTGGAACTAATTGAAGAGCTTCCTCTAAGGGAAGGGAAACCTGTTTTGATACTTATTTTGCTAATGAGATGCAACAGAAAATGACTTCCTAGTTATTATGCTGAAATATGTCATGCATATTCAGAAACTATCTCTGAGGAACTGAAACAATTTAGGCAAGATGAGCTACAAAATACATGAAAGGGATTGACTTCACGATCCAGCTAATGATTAGATAGGCTTCACTGTTAAAAATAATGATTGAACCAAAAAAAAAATGTGCATTCACATTAACTGCAACCACTAGAAGTTACTGTGAGCATGCAGGCTGAATGGCAGTTTAATTTTGTTTCCACTGTTTGCTTTTCATTTGTCTTAAAAAACCCCAAGAGTCAATTTATGTTATTTGCATATGTGGAAACTCAGCATCAGTTTTCTTGGAGCTGTCTGATGACTAAAGTATTTCCAGTTATTCATTAAGGTAGTGCAAAAGTGCTTTAACTGTCAAAACTAGGGGGTTTGACACTGTAATGGTGCATATGCACCCAGTAAATTTAAGTCAAACATCAGGAAAAAATATTATCCAAGTGGCATCCTCTTAACACAAACATGCAGTACTTTCCTGCCATTAGTAAAGATTTTAATTAATTCAAAGGAGAGCTGCCCTGCAGCAGGCTGCACCTAGAACAAGTTTCTAAACTAAAATTGATAAATTCTCAGCAGATTTACAATTAATTGAAAAACAGAGATGCTAGTCATCTTCATGACTCTTAATGCTTTTCAGCATCCTCCATGAACAAAAGATAAGTTAATGTGTCCAGGACAATCTCCAGAACCAGCACCCAGATATGAATGCTAGATCCGCCCAGGTGAGGAAATCCCACAGATCCCAGAGTCAGCTGAGGAAGGGTCTGTGCACAGTGCAGCCCTGCAGTGGTGGGCAGGAGGTGGGATGTACTCTGGAATGCCCAGAGATGCTCCAACACAGATTTTAACTGCTGCTGCTGACAGGTTTTGACCTTCAGAGAAAGACTGCAAAGACAGGGGTCAGGGAGTCTGATTCATTTTCAAACTCATTATTAAATCTGTCTCACCCAGGATATTTAATCTCTCTCTGTTTACAGAATTAATATCTGGTTTATTATCTTATAATATAATATTTGGGTAATTTGAAGCCTGCATATTTTTTACATGATCTCAAGGCTGTGACTAACTCAAAGTCCTTTCACCCAGCCTTACCCTGGCAACCCATCCCATCCCATCCCATCCCATTCCATCCCAACCCATCCCATCCCATCCTTTAGAATCACTGGGCCTGCAAATGGGCACTGGTTTCCTTCTGTACAGAATCAGTTGCAGTACTGGGGTCCTAAATTCTATACAAAATAATGAAAAAAACCCACACCAAAACCTACCCAACAAACAGAGAGACATGAAAAGACTTCATGAGAGAATTTTTGAAAAAAATTTTGACATACTCAGTGCACACTTCATGTGTGCTTCCTCTGAAGAGGCAGAAGGGAGAGGGTGGCAGCTTTTGATTGGAACAGGCAAAATAGGCAAGTTGAAGTAAAAGATGCTTTAAGCAGAATTTTTAGAAGCACCTAGCCCCAGGTAAAAAGAGGTTGAATGCCTTCACTCCAGCTTTCCTAATCAAATCAGACAGATTTGCTGGGTATAGAGTATTTCTTGCCTGGGGAAATTGATAATTGACCAGTTTTGAATTGGAGGAACCTGTGACTTTGCTGACTAGGGCAGTTTAAACATAGAAGTTACCCACTGTAGCCTCAGGCTCCCAAAAAAGTAGAAAAATTAATTTAACACCCCAATTTCCATTTGTAAGAAAAGCTTAAAAAAACCCTCTATCTTTTAAAATTAAGTTACCAAGCCAACACTCTGTCTCTAAACTGAGACTTCACCTTGCTTGGGCATCCTGCACATTGCAATAGCTGGAGCTGATGCAGTAAAAAAGACACACAAAGTGACAGAAACAATCATTTGAGAATCTATAGAAATGTATGGGGCAACCACAGCTTCTCTGGGCAACCGGGCCACTCTGGGTGATTTAATGTTTCATAAATCTAATAGAGGATTGTTATCCTTGTAAGTCTGATGAAAATGCCAACCACAAAATCAAACTATGTGAGAATCTTGATCATTTGTAAAAGATGCTGCAAAGAAAGGTGCAGAAAGTCAACCCCCAAATGGAAAGTCTGTGACAGGGACTCCTGTGTTGGATGGTGCAAGCCACAACAAGCCTGATGGCAACAGCTGCTTCAGCAGATAAAATTGGTCCTGATGACTTGGACACCTTTGTGTGGCAGTGCTCCATACCTGGAATGTGTCACACCAAACTGCAATGTTCAGCTTTATTACCTCAAATTCAAATCAAATTAATGCTGAGCAAAGATCTTTCCACAGACCATTGCCATCCTCGAAGTGTGGCATATTTATGGCATCTCAGAGGCTAAATGAATTTACTGTTAACGTGAAAACTAAAATCTAACTACCTACACTGCAAGCTGAAATGAAGTATTAATAATCCAGGTGGATTTTTTCATGCTCCACACTACAGATTTGGATAGAGCCCAACTCATTCACCTGCAGCTGCAGCATCATTACCACCCTAGACACACACAAAGTGAGAACATGTCATTTGATCAATAAAGTAAATACATCTGATTAGCAGACACAAATAGCTGATTTATTGACTAAAGCAGTGTTCATATCTCCCTACACTCGTCTTGTTTTCTGTTTTTTTCCTTTTATTCCACTACTGTCTTTTACAATGAAAATATATTTTGCTGACAGAAAGAAAGCTCTTTTTTTTTTAATAAAGAAGATCCTTTGTAACCACAAAGGACACATAACTGCTCAAGAAGAGATATAGGAATTTTAAAATATTAAACCCATGTTTCTCATATCTATATCTTTAGAATGACCTGTTTGTGCATCATGAAGATGAAGTGTTTTAATTGAAAGATTTCCTGAGGTTTACAAATAGCTTGTTCATTCAATCTACACATCTCTTATTTATTAATATATAGTATAACAGGTTCAGAAGTGATGGCCTTGCTAAAGCTGAATTTGGCAGGACACTAATATTGTTTCAGCTGGTAAGAAATGTACAATAAAATTATAAAACTAGAGGGAATTAATTTTGACAGTGGAAGAAAACTATCTTTATTAAAGTAGTATCAGGATCTACTTTTTTCTTGAGAGGTGCTCATAGCTCAGACTAGTTAATCTCACACCATTAGAGCAACAAAGCCTCTTTGCTCTTGCTAACAAAAACTGGAAATATTTTTCACAAACAATTGCTGCAAGGCAGTCACTGCACTTTCAACAGAGCTGGCTGTGCAAACTCTAAACTAAAAGTACTGTCCATAAAGTTTCCCTGATTAACACATCAGCCCTTTTACTAAGAGGTAGACAAAAATGCATGTTAACAGGTTAATGCAATGCAGTTTAAGAAAATAAAGAATCAAAATGTGTTCTCATTACCTTTCTCAGTCATTCCCTACTTTTAGTGGATAGCAGTTTTGGCTTTCACCCTGGCAGCTTGCTCTCCATGTCTTTTTCCTGTGACTCAGACAAACAAATACAGAAATATCAGCAAATAAATCTACAAAGGAGTATGGAAAATAACATCAGAGAAAATAACTCAGCATTTTTCAGGTGCTTGCTTGCCCACCTCTTGCAGGGGAACAGCAATCTTGTATTTATGCATTTATGAGGCTGAAGTAGCCCCCCATAGCAAAGCAATGGGGCTCCCTGCTGCTCCTCAGTCCCTTACACGGGTAAAGGCTTGTGACTGGGCACAGCTCTCACACCACAGAGCCCTTTCCCTGCTCCTTTGAGCCATTCCCTCCTACTCTGCTCACAGCCCTGCTTGTTCTCCCCCACCTCAATGAATAAAATTCCTGTCAGTGAGCCACAAGCTCTGGAATACTGCCTGGGAAATGGGTGACAATCCATCTCCACCTTCCTAGCACAGGGATTCAAACATCAGCACAGACGGACTTGAAGCCAAACTCCAGGCACAACCTTTATTGTTTCCTATTTGGGAACGTGGCAAGAGGACCCCAGGTGCTTTTAAGAGAGGAGAAAAACAAATCCCTGAGGATTTAATCCCACAGACAGTTGAGATACTGCCTTTACAGAGCCATGAGAGTACAGGTGAGCTACCTCACTCTCATCCTTCTGGGAAAGAGGTTCATTGGCACTGATGCCAAGGTTTCAGCCCCAGCAGACATGAAAGTGGTAGGAACTAGAAAGTATACAGAGAGTTTCAACTTTAAATACTGAAAATGAAGGGGTGGATATTCAGCTCATAATTCTGTCAACTAAAAATCAATCTATGCCACATAAGATAATTTACACGTCACTAGCAGACACAACCTCTGAGAAGACCAACTATCACCTTCTAATCATTCACAAGGAAATTCTGGTATGAAAAGCCTGTTAGAGAATTGGATTTAGGATTACTACTTAAATGCATAATTTCTATAAACAGACAGGTATTTATCAATCTACCTACTCAGATGCCATGAAGTGTTGCTCTCCAATTTCAGAAAATCTATGTAACTTATTATGCAATTAACAAACATCTTAGTCAACAACACTTATGAACACCTGAAATTCCAAAAGCTAATTTAGTTTGTCTAAATTTAATTCAGAAAGAAGTCAAGAAGAGAAAATTGACCATAAATAACAGGTATGATTCAGTTATCTCCCCAGACTGGAGAAGATAGTGACATTTAGAAAAAAAAAACTTCTGGAAATACATTTTGTGGAAATCATATTGGGAACTATTTCAAAGCAATTCATCAGGATGACATAAATGTGTGATACAATTTTGGTTTACACGTTCTAGATGTCCTTTCCACTTTCATCTGCATCGAACCTTCTAAACATGAAAGACTTAAGTGATCAATCTAGAGAAAATATAACGTGGCAGGCATTTTAAGTCACAGATTTTGCAAAATTATCAATGTAAACTTGTTTATTCTTCATCAATTTTTTTTGTAAAGTGCAGAAGGAACTGGCTACCAAAGTAAAGACAATTTAATGATACTTCAGAAAAATATGGGAAAAAAGCTTTGACTACGTATCTTTGAAAATAACTTTGAATATAGAGCAGGACGGAAGCAGCTGAGTTACTGAACACAGTAACTGAGCTTTTCACAACTCAAAAATGAGATGCAGAAGTTAAGAGAATGACAGGCTTTCCCTCCTCCAGATGGTAAGCTGCCTAGGCAGTAATTGATTTTAAACACAGATTCCTGACAACATTCTTTGCCTAGGTATGGTTCAGTAGCTACTGTTCTCTGAAGCTGAAAGAATATGGTACCTATTTTCAGTCATTTTATGGTCTTGTTCCCAAAAATCACAGTGAGCTTTCAGTAGCATAGCTAAAAACATTATTATCCCTTCTTCTTCTGCACTTTACTGCTTAGTTTTAATTCCAGGTGCACTTTAAACTGAATTTACAAGAATGCCATGTATCTTTTCCAAGGCACTGATTAAGCTACCAGATATAGATATTTATTACCTAATGCACTTGGTTTAGTAGGTCACAGGTTCATATTTTCTATTCACTCTTGCATAAGATGTAACCAGAGCTCCTTGACCTCTATTTTTATTAACTTGCTTCAGTTCTTTTACCAGAAACTGTCACCAAAGTTCAACCCAGTCCATTTAATTTTACTATACTTCAACGTGAGCATAATTAAAAGCATTTCTCCATAGTCCTATCTTTTCCATTTGTCTCCAGTAATTTTTAATGACACCAGCTATTTTTCACCTTCACTTAAGTATTCCTGGTCATCCCACAAAGTTGTGTGAGACAGCCACACAGCCACCATGTGATGAATAAAGGACCCTTCATATTTTCGTCTTCTCTTCATTCCATGTTTCTTTTAACTGGCTATTGCATCCCCCAAAACTTCAAGCCTTTGTTTATTCCTTTAATACAATAATAAGCTGTCCCTAAATTGCCTCTGAGAAGCAGTCACAGACGTCCAAGGACTTTAAACAGTGCAAGTGCCTGAGTCTCCTGGGTTTCAGATTATTTCCCTCACCATGAAATATTGAACAGCATGCTCTCATGATACCCTCCAGAAGTTACTCTCTGAAAGTCTTAGCACTGACAGACTGCTGCAAAGGATTAAATAATCACCATCAGTCCATGATCCTCTCCCCTGTTTTATGTCTTACCAGATAAAAGAAAGACAGAGGAAATTTCTTGCACCTCAAGTGAGATCATCTGTACTTCAGAAGGAAGTGATATAAAACAGTTCTACTACTGGGCCTTTGTGGAGGACTTGAACCAGCTACAAATCAAATAATTTTATTTTTAAAATAGATTCAAATATTCCAAAGGAAGAAATCCTCAGCTGTGAAGAGGTAATACAAATACAAGAAGCTCTCTAACCTTCACAGAATAATTTGTCTTGTTTAGGCTTTACAGTTGCTACAGCAAAAGAGTTAAGTACATCGTGTACTCAAAACTATCACATAATTTTCTTTATTACAACTGCACTACAGGCATCTCTCAAATTAAATACCATGTAGAGTCCTCTCATTTGGTTGATACAGTAACAGAATATTGTGTGTAGCCACAGATGTTCTTCACTGGTTTGTGCCGAAACCAATCTAATTTTGTGAGATAAATGAGGTGTTCTGATTCCAGGTTTTGATTTCCCAGCGTTACAAAAACATCATAAGAAGTGAAGCCTCTTACCACTCAGAGTTCAGATAGAAAAGCTATTTTCTCTTTCCTGAATTCCAGGAAAGTATTTGGGAAGGGAACATCCCTCAGCTGTTTGGAAGATGTCTGGAAAACAGAAAAAGCTGGCACTGACTTATAAATTACATTAATTGAAATAATAATTAAGTATAAAAAATATTAATTTAATCAGTATCAAAGAATGAACCAAGGCAGTTACCCAGAGAACTTTTTTAACTGAGCCTAAGAATCTCAGGAATTAAGTACTGTGATATGGCAGAGTGCAAGATCACCTCTGCCATGACTTGACAAAGTTGCCTAATTTCCAAGCCATCCAAAAGAGTATTTGATGTGAGCTGGTGACTTCTACACAGTTCTCAGACAAGTGATGTCCTTGTCTTACCCACTGACACTATCCAGCAGCCTCAGCTGAGGAATGGATTTTAGAGGGGAATACAGAATCCTGCCCTTACATAGAATTGGCAGAAAAATTTCTGCCAATCAAAACCCACCCCCCAAAATGTTTGAAGCTTTTGGAGACCACAGCTTACACCTTTAAATAGCAAGCACACTACTTTGTTAAATGACATGGAAGGGTTCTGTGCTGGTTTTCCAAAGGTTTTCCCTCACTCTGTGATGGGAGGCAGCTTTGAACTGGTTTGTTGGAGGCAGGACAGCTCTGTTTGCAGAGTAATCCTTTGGCTGGTTATCCCTGCCTGGGAGGACATCAGGCAAGTTCAAGTGCTGTGAGGTGTCAATGCATCTGCAATTGTCAAGACTATCTCTGCAAGCACATTTAAAGCATAAATTTTAACATAATTTTAACATGGAAACGAGTCTTGTGAAAATATCAGCCTGGACCACACTGAATAAAAGTAATTTTTTCTAATGAATAGCACAAGCTGGCAATATTTCCTACTATTATTATACTAAGTAAGAAAGGAAGTTTAGCAGTAATGTAAACTAACATTTTTATAAAAACAAATTAGTAAGACTGATTAACAGTCTCCTGACCACAGCAGCAATACAGACCACAGTCTAAACTCTAAAGTACGTTCTCCTTAATAATGAGTAATAAAGAAGTGATATGTTCTCACTCTGAAGAGCAGAAAAAGCAGCTCAGATTTTATTATTCAAGAAGCATGTGAGTTAATTAGTCCTTGCAGAAAATTACATCTGATTACAAAGAACTTTCTCAGACAAAATAATTTTTTCTTATTTTTATGAAAGTTCATGGTGCAAACCATGAAAATTTGAATTTGAATACTATTGCTCCATTTTTTAATTGCCTGTATGTACCCCCCAAACCTGGGACCCTTTCGTGCCAGACACTGAGCAAACACCTGACAGTCACTTCCCCCAAATGCAGAAGAGGGGGACAAAGCCATGCAATCCTTCTCACTTAATAGTAAACTGAAGAAGAGGGGATGTTTAAATGTTTTTCCTATACATTTTGACACAGTTTGTGGCAGAAACAGGAGCCAAGCCCAGCTCACCCCAGAGCCAACTCTAGACCAAAAAAACCATCATTTCTCTCTAAGGCTCATCATACATCTTTAGGAGGAAAAAAAATATCAAGCAATAATTTGCAGGACTGGGCTTTAATGACTTGTCACTGTAGGCAAATAATTCAGTGTCAAATGCTTATGATTTTTTGATGATTCACTGACATAGGCAGGTTCCATACACATAGAGGCGTCTGCTTACTGCACTGCCTCGATGGAAGTTGTAAAAGTAGAATTCAGACATCCTTCCCCACTTCATTAATGAAACAAATTTATCTTCTAATAGAAAAGAAGTCCTTCAGTGTTCTAGAACTCCATTTTACATTCATATATAGTCTGTACCTTGTCTGTTTGCATTAAAAGAAAATCCTTTTGATCAATGCTCTGGCAATGAAATTGCACTCCCCTGAATACAGTTCTCAGCCAGCCTGCAGTGTAAATGATACTTAATAGATAAAGAGACATGCTGTCAAGATCAGCTATGCATGTGTTAAAGCTCAATTGTCCCTGAGGTAGCAAGGAATAAAAGCCTTTCAGATAGCACATTGCTGTCTGGTGTGATCTGTAATCCATTTCAGAATAAGCAACGGGGCTCTGTTTCTCCTCTTCACTCATTTCCCTCTGCACAAGGGCTCCATTAGGGGAAATGAGAAAACTTTATCACTTGCAAACTGGGAGGTTGAGATGAAGGAAACCAATGTACCTGACCAAGATGATGTTTCCTCTTGGTGTCAGGTGGCACTGGAAATCAGGAATGTATAGATTCCAACCCATTACCAGTTCATCAAACTGCGTCCCTGCCACTGCCAAATGGCACATCAGGGGTTTACTCTACAGGGAGATTTTCTCAAAGCCTTAAGAGCATTTTGCTCTTCCTCATAACGATTAGGCAGTGAGGAATAAGCTCCTTAGTGTGTGGTACAGAAATGACCACAGCCACACTGATCCTTCTCCGTTTATTTGGGCATCACCCACTCCTCATCCATTCCCTAACATGAACCAAAAAACCCTAAAAAATCAGTAACTGAGTCCAACCACAGCACAGTGGGTTATGAGATATCTCCAACCCAGGTTTGTGCTGAGGACTGCTTATGTTTCTAGCACATAAACATATTTTGAATTAAAAAGTTTTGAGATTTAAAATAAAATATACAATTCTTTGCTCTGCCATATTTCCCAGTCAGCTACAAAGTTTCCTGAAATTCTTGACAGCCAGTAGTTGCAATTTAAATAAAAAGCTATCAAAGTTTAAACTCTTTATTCACCAAGACAAAACCATAGTACATAAGGAAAAATAAAAATATTTGGTTGGCCGAAAGAAAATTTCAGCCCATGTAAGACCATGGGTTTCTCTCCCTTGCACTGTAAAGGCAGTAGGCTTGAGTTACTTATTTATAGATATCATAACATCAGGCCTATGAAGAGTCATGAAAAAAAAATAAATTAATCCAAAGAGAGGAATTTGATATGATTGGTTAGAAAAGAAATTCCGACAAGTGGATACTCTTTATCAGACTACTATGAGCATGCCTTTTTTTTTTTTTTTTTTTTTTTTGGTGAAACAAGAAGCAGAAGGCAACAGTATTATTAACAATTGCATCATCTCCAGACATATTGCAAATGTTCCCAAAAGTTACTGCACAAAACATTTCAGCTTGAGAGAAAATCGAATTTATTTGGAAAGTTCTTATGCAGCTACTGACCATAAAAATTATTTCAAAGCACTGTCTTCATCTCTAGAATTGTTTCCAGCTGTGTTTAAACAAATCTGATTTCCCTTGCCATCATCTGCAGCTGAATTTCTCTTTATTTGCTTTCTTTTGAAAGCAGTCCACTGTGAAAAATTCAAAGGAAATGCAACTTCATTCCATCATTTTTCCATTTCTTCCCCACTCTGGTCACTGATCCCTGACACATATTATTAAAAAGAAGCTGAGTCTGAAATTAAACTAAAGGAGAATTATTTTAATGTACACAAAGACTCATGAGGTCAGCAAAGTGTATCAATGTCAGGGCGCTGATTGACCCTGCTCCCCTCTGCTCAGAGAAATCATGAATTGCTCTAGTGCTGCCTTCTGGAGCAGTAATAGACAGAATACAAGAAAATTTGTGCATCAGAACAAGAAAATTAAACACACCCCAAAGGCTTCACTGAACAGGCAGGATGAGAGAATAAATGTACATTGTCACATGTTAATGCTCTTTTAGAAAATGTTTGGAGAAGAGAAGACGAAAGGGAGGGAAGGAGAAAGAGGCAATTACTTCATTATCTGTCAGCCCTGTCGTGCCCTCTCATTCACACACATTCCCCACATCCAGGCACACCAACAGCACGGAGGGAAGAAGGAGGGGAGGGGCAGGAAGAAAGAAAAAAGGAGGGGTTGAATAGAAAGCTAAACTAAGAATAAAATTTCTCCCTGAATCCAGATAACAATGCCTGTTTTTCCAAGATATGTCAAAATACTGAAGAGAAAAATGGAGGAGACATTTGCCCTCTGTACAAGACAACAGATAGCAGGGGGTGTGCTGACACAGACCCCACTTTCATTCATAAATACCTCTGAAAACCTGAATTAAGCTACTTATTATCCTAGGACATAATATGACCAGCTTTACAGAAATCAATGTCTGCTCTCAGAGACTCCTGCTCACCAGTTGAGAAATCAATCAGCTAAGCCTCAGTGGCTGCCAGAGGAGCAGCCAAGGGCATATAGCCATAACACTAAATTTAAACAGAGATTACAGCACCTATTTCCCCAGCAAAATGTTTCTGCATCAGACTGTAGGAGCTATCATTCAGAGCTGCTGCCACAAATGCCAGGGAAGAGGAGAAACAGGATCTTTGTGTGTGTGAAGTGTCACAGCTAAACAGCACAAGGTTTTTCCCTGCTCTGTATCCCTCTCTCTTCTGTGAAATATCCCCAGAGCACCTGACCTAGGCACAGAAGGGTTTCAGTGCACAGAAAGCCTTCACCTGTCTGGTGAGAACTTTCAGCACTTGTACTTCTCATACTGGAATGCAAAAATGATCCACCAGGGTTTGGTGGCCACAGTTACTGAGTGAAGGTCTTTGATACCTGCCTACAACTAAAGAAAGAGGGAACTTCTGTTCTATAAATGCTGATGAGCTTTTGGTGCAAATCTGAAAGAAAAGGAAAATACCTAGCTATGTCATGCAGAAGTCTGCTTTCCCTCTTTGGAACTAATTTTCAGCAGGGAGCTGAGGAAGGAGGAAGGGAGTAAGAGAAATTCACAAGAATTCAGCTGGGTGAAATACATTATTTCAGAAATGAAGAAAACTTTAGATATTGCATAAAACTGTTTTTCAAATGCTGTGATTTCCAGAGCAGAATACTGAGGATGGTTCTGATTCAGTTCTTAGCTCCCTCTTTCAGGGTTTCGACACAGCTGCTGCAACCATGGGCTCCACCTTGGCAGCTCTCATGCCCTGCTCATAGAGACTGCAAAGCCTGAGTCTTCATTTTGACTCTGAGAGCTGAAGAACTGAGATTTAAAGATGACCATCTGCATGCTGCACTGCAGGAGAGATACATGCAGGGAGGACACCCTTTTTTTGTTCTATTACTCTTCAATCTGTTGTGAGAGCTACTTCTGATTAATTGAGTTAAACAATCTGGTGTGATTTTCTGTTCTTATAAGTTAATGAACTTTTTGGCTATGTTAGTCATCAGCAAGCAAATCAAACTCCAACATGATCTAGAATAGGAAGAAAAACTGAAGAAGAGGGTGCTGGGGTTCCTCTGTACAGCAGGTTCAAGCTCAGTCAGTTTTCTTTGTGTCCTGCCTTGGTCGAGTCTGTGTCCAGATGCAGTGAAAGATGCTGAGTGCCCATCTGACCTCGCTGCTGGGCCCCTGAGCAGGAGAACCCAGCACCAGTGAGGTTCTCCAAATGAGGTGCTTGCAGGAGCTGAGTCGGACTCCCAAAGTTCATGTTAAAAAGGACTCTGAATGTTTTTTAGAGACAAATTGCCTGGGTAGAATTCAAATAAGTAAATAACTATGTCTATTGTTTTAAATCTATCTAGAGATTTATATTCACAATGTTCAATCTCCCATCAAGAATGTTCAATACATTTTGAAGTCATACAATTAAGTGAATTGTTAAGAAAGCAAACACAGGCAATAAACCAACACCAATATATTGTTGTGATAAATTGATCCTTATGGGTCCCTTCCAGCTCCAGCTATTCTAAGATTCTTTGATTTGTAGGTGACTCTTACAAAATATAAGTGCAAAAGTTCTCTCAATATTTCTCCATGAGCAAATCCAGTGATCCAAGCTTTAGCACCAATACCAGTAAACCACAGCACAGAGAAACCCAAACAAGTGGAAACAAAGGGGTGCTCGGTTAAGATGGATTTGCATTCCATGAGCAAGGACAGCATCCCCCATGCCAACAGAGGTGTGGAAAGAATCTGCATAAGGAGATGCTCTCATGTCCCCGAGAAAAAAGATCAGAGGAAACTCTGGGAAAGGAAAAGTAGCTGATAAACATGGTCCACTCCTCAGTAATGTAGTAATTTCAGTCCCTCCTGCATAACATCTGAGACTGCAACAGTCAGGATCTGAGGAGGCTGGGTTAGTACTCAGTGGTGCTAAACAGTATTCCCTGCCTGGGATCTTAATAAACAAACAAGAGGAGAATAAAATCATACCAGAGACAAAAAAAAAAAAAAAAAAAAAAAAAAAACCAAACAAAAAACACCAAAAACCAAAAAAAAAAAAACCAAAACAAAACAAACCACACACACAAAAAAAATCAAAAACAACCCCCTGAAATAACATAAGAGAGGGAGAAAATAGTTAGAGATAGAAGAAGGGAAAATATGACCTGGCTACAAATTAAAAATCTGGCGTTTGGTTGCCTGTCTCTTACTAATTATAAGAAAAAATGTCAGAGGATCAAGGAAAATACTGTTTCACAGCTCAGATATGAGATTTTTCTCCCCTAAATTTTAATCTCTACAGGAAAATAATCAATCAAAGCTGATACAAGATAATAAAATAATTCTCCAAATTTCATTCCTTTCTTCAGCTTTTCATCAGCTACATGTCCAAGACTTTAAGATAGCTAAGGATGTTTTGGCTGATTGCAGATTCAAAGTCAGCCATAAAAAGGCTACTTTACTTTATATGCTGTATAATCTTTCTCTGGGTTTAATATTTTTATGATGTACATGGTGCAGATATGTCTACAAGATAGACCTCGTTTAGAAAATGGATTAAATAACTTCATAGTCCTTGTATTCAAGACGTGCTATGAGTAAAAAAATTTAAAGGGAAGATAATATTTACTGTGAACTCTTTCTTCTCTTTGAAGTGGAAAGTGAAGTATTCTGTAGCTAAATGGAAAAGGACTCATTTTCAGAACATAAATCAGTGTTTTAACTAAATTGAATTAATTGACATTTGGTATCAAGGAGTAGATTGTAATATTTCAGCAATATCTAATCTAAATGCCTTGTTCATAAAAGGTGGGAAATGAAGGCTCATAAAAGGGGGAAAAATAACCAAACTCCTTTTTACTGGTTAATCTTTCTTGCAGATGTCTCTCCCAGGAATATATAGCTTCTCTGCTAATGGATGCAATCATTCATGCATGTTCAGGGGCCTAGAGCAACCCCCTGTGAACCCAAATTGCAAATAAACCCATCTCAATCACGGAATGAAACAAAGCTCTCTGTATTAAAATGGAGCCATCTATAGAATAGGAAACCATATTTTAGTAGGGAGAACACATTTCCTTAGTCCTGAATTGGACGGAGTGTTTGGGTTTCAGTTCCACAATGAAAAGGAACTTGGATAATCTGGATATTCTGTGCAGTTCTACAGAAGTAAGAGGGGACAGGATCCTGAATGAATTAAAAGTACCTGGCAAAAGTCACTAGTTTTAATTGAGCAAGGATTTTACTCAACATTCCAACTGTATGAATACAGATTTAAAATATACTGTTGCAAATACAGTTTTAATTTACTCCTGTGAATCCAGCAGAAGTCTGAAACCTCAGGGGCAAACTAAGGTAAGAACATACTCTATTATATTTAATAATAACAATTTCCAAAGCAGAAGAATAATATCTCTTGACTGGAGACAGAGATAAAAAGTCATGCAGATTTTTTTTTTTCTCACAAACAGCTCAAATCAAAAGCTTGACTTAACTCTTCTATAAAACAGCCCCAACCCTTCCCTTCAATGAGAGATTTCTGGAATACAAATACAAGGTTCAGGATTAAATTTTTCAATGACAGCAAATTATTGCCCTTTGGAACACTCCTCTTTTGAAAACCTTTCACCTTCTATCAGCACAGTTCACACAACTAAACAGCTCTTGTTCTTTCAGATGAAATCTAAATATTTTGATTATATTTCTGCTCTGTATTTCTACATGACCTGAATCAGGAAGACACTTAGTCACATACTTGATTTTACACATTAGGGTAAACATGTTTTACATGTTCCCTTGCAACCAAGTTCCTAAAGTTCTTAAAATACAGCATTGTCTCAATAATTTGATTTTCTTGGCTGATTTTTCAGCCTAAATGGATTCGCATTTTCATGTGGGCATTTTCCTGTTCTGACCCTTATGAATTTGACTAACTGTCCATAATTAACTTCCTGTTAATTTTCACAACATCATTAGGAGAGTAATTAGTTCATGGGATGCTGAACTGGATGTGATACATTAAAAAGCAGCAATGGCCCAAACCATGACTTTCTTTCATCTCTTATAAGTACATCTCCTACATTTGTAACTAGGTTGCTTTTTATTAAATGCCTCTGAGAAGTGATATGTTAGAGCTCTACAGCTAGTGATTAAAATATCCCCTACTAAAAAGTTTCCTTGGCCTGGTCTTCCCTAAATCTTTCCCCAGGTTTCCTTCCCCCATGCTGCCTCTCAGGGAGGAAACAAGAATAGTTTTAAAGCTATCCCTGGGCTTGGATAACCTCTGGCTGTTATTATTTGGATATCTGAGAGTTTGCCCAAAGCTACAGTAAAGATTGTACAGCACAGCTTGAATCACTGCAGCTCTGCATTAGTAGGGTTATCTTACCTTAAATCACCCCAAAATCTGGCTATTATGGACAAGAGGGTTGTTTCTCCTCTCTGTAACACAAGCCATATCAGACCTCTTTCATGTATTCCTCAGGATTTCTTTCAAATCCTACTGAAATTTTTGTGTAGAGTCATGGCTTCATCAAATTCAACATGTTTATTTTCCTTCACTTACTTACATTTTCTAGTTGCCTTTCTTTTGTGCCTCTAAATTTAATTTGCAAACTCACCTGATGACAGAGAAGGAAAGAAAGAGAGAGAAAGAGAGAGAAAGAAAGAATGAAAGAACAAAAGAAAGAAAGAATGAAAAGAAAGAAAGACAAGGAATTACATTCTTCTGAGGTTTTTTTTTTTTTAATTTTCACTGCTTGGGAAATAAGTCTGATGATAATTCACTGGAAATGGAACCATTAATTTATCCATTGGCAATTCTTGAGAGAAATTTTAGGGTCGCCAGACCTATTAATCTGGAAGTACCTTCTCTATTTTTAATGATTTGCTTTTGCTTTTAGCACAGTGCTATTGGGAACTGAAGAAGATATTTGGACATGTTTGAAAACACAACTTTCCACAGAAAGCTTCATCTGCTCATTTATTATTTGCCTTGAAGCTCTCATCAAAGGTAGATGACAGAATGTTTTTTCAGCTACCTGAACTAAATCCTTTGAAGAGGCTTATTTATATCATTATTACAGTATAAATGTATTGAAATTAAAAGGGTTTTACCACTGGCAAACTTTCCACCCCTTACGATGGGAATTTAAATGCATGCAGCTGTCACTTTTTCTCAGTTCCAAGAACTAAAAGAAGGTTGGTTTCAAGAACCTCCCTAATGGAAATTTCACTGCACTGTAAAGGCCTTTAGAAGTTTGTTTGGTGAGTCTGCACTTGAGGGTTGCACTGAAGCACCTGAGAGATGGTGAACAATAAAAAGGGTTTCTCGGCTCCCTCTGTGGGAATATTTCTACCTGAGGCTCAGCTGAAAGAACAGACAGTGGCTCTCACACAATTCCCACAACGAGCAGGCTTCATTTGATCCCTCAGTGATCCTCTTCACTTGTCTGGCTCTGTGCAACCTTGGATCCTCTCCAGTTGCTGCTGCCTCCCTCCCGGCCCTGCGCACGGGAAGAGAAAGAGTTGCTGTCCAAGGTACCTCTGCTGTGTCCAGGCACAGTTATTGGGCAGCCCCATCAAGGATGCTTTTAACTCTTTTCATCTAATCTTTTACCACTAAAATCTACTGTAAAAGGTTAGTGACAAACTTTGCATTCCGTTCATGTGAAATCCAGAGAAGACAGACAGCTTTGTCCATTTCTAGCAGCAGGGAGATAGTGCATGGGCAACCCACAAAGACATCTCACTGCTGTCACACTTTTAATCACTGAGGCCAGGTTTCAGGAGGAATTGATTACAGCTGATATAATTTTTTCAGGCGTTCATCAATTGTCCAGTGCAATATTTTTTGTAAAACTTCACTAAGTGCATGAGGTGTTTCAGGCAGCTTTCTTTAATCAGAAATCTCTTTTCTGATATTTATTATGTTTTGTTTGTGCTTGGGTCTATTAAACCTACAAAGAGCTGAAGATAAAATGCAGGGTTTTTTCACAGTTATAAGTCCCAGATCTGTGCACTGGTGATCCATTTCCCATGACACAAAGTGCTTGAGGTAAATTAGTGTGGAAAAGGAACCCTTCATTTCTTTGCATGACAGGGAAAAATGGATGATTTAAGATTTGGACAGGTTTGTGGTCTGCCCAATTTGAGTGTTTTTTCCCTGTACCATGGTAAAGCCTGAAAGTGTTATACAGCTTGGGAGAAAATATCCACTGTGTAGCAATTGTAGTTCTGTGCTTACTTTCTGTTTACACATTATTATCTGACTGCCCATTTAGGAGAAATAATTAGAACTCAGCTAATTATAAATAAGACAGATTTGTTCTTTCTGGCAAATTCCTTAATGCAACTTATTACCCTTGGCAGAAAAACAACCATGGCATGAACCTCTTAAATAAAACCTGCACGGTGACCTTTCCATCTGTCAAACTATCATAAATTAAGAGATCTGTAGCAAAGAGGAGGAGAGCTTAAAGTCTGGTTCTGAAGCGTGGATAGCATGCATCATTTATTTGACAGACAAGCTTATTTGCCTTCATTTCACCATTTTGATCTTCTTTCCTGCCATACCAGGACACCCCTGGGGGTTCAAGCATCTGATGGACAACTCCTGCTTTCAGCTGCAGAACACTGAAAAAGTCCAGTTGTGCCAAGGTTCAACAAAAGGTAAATGCTACTCATGGGGTGCTGACAAATCTAGAGGTTTTTAGTGAGATATTTGATTTTTCCAGACATAAAGGAAATAAATATTTTTTCATATGACAGAAATTAAATACTTGAGTTCTGTCCATGTGGTAATGGACCAATGCAAAGAAACATGTTGGTATAGGAACTTGAAGAGACTGATGTTTCTGGGGCTATCATCCCAACTACAGTAACTTGTCACATACTGAAATGAAAATAGACCTGTGACAATTTGTTCCAGTTGCAGGTCTGTGCACCCATGTGTTTCATTCAACAGATTTTGGCCTTCAACCCTGTTGAAGTTTCACATCTACTTTCATCCACTTTTAAGGCTTACTCCTTGCCCTGCCCTCTCTCTCTTACATGTGTCTTCAGCAGGTAAAGCAAAAAGATAGAGAAACCATTCTGCTGCAGATACATTCTGCATCCATCACATCTGAAATATATTTGATGCCTTGACTCAAGAGAAACAAAAAAGATCCTTCTTCATAACAGAATCTATTGGGTCCTGGCTGAGGTTCAGAGCATACAGAGCACCCACTCTATTGAAAGCATAAATACAATTGTTTCATAAAAAGTCAGTATCTCTAAGATAGTGGAATTTGAAACTAAGATCCTGCAGTTGCATAACTTATTTGGAAATTCTGTTGCTTTTATTCAGACACTGTCAATATTATGAAGACTTAGGTAAACAACTTTGCCTTAAAATGTGATTACTTTGTTATCTACAGAGACTAGAATATCAGACTGGGTGTTAGATAACAAGATATCAGAGAAGAACATACCTTTCTGGAAAGAGAGGCAGTCTGAGGGCAGAAGTACTGTATTTGAGAATCATCTAAGCAGGTTGGTAAGGAGGGGTCCTACAGGCAGGCACTGCCTCCTGTGGTTAGAATCTGACTCAGAGCAGCTTCCCCTGTTGGGATGAACTGACTTGGAGCAGGCTGCTGCTCACCAGCCTTGCCCACCCTCCTGCAGATGCTCCCAGCCCTGCTGGCTGTTCCTGCTGCCAACAGGGAACCTCCCACAGCATGAACCACACAGCACAGGCACTGCAAATGTCATGGGCTGCAAAAGATGGCAGTTCTGATCCTGCTCAAAAACACCCAGCTGAGAACTGGCAAACTGATCTGCAGCCTACAGAAAATCTCACACAGGGAAACCTTTTCTGATTGGATATGGCTTCTTGTTTACACTGAATTTTGAACCTAAATTGCCCTATTTGAAGCATGAAATAGAAGGAAAGCAAACATTTAGGCATGCAGAATTTCTTTTTTCTCTCCTCGCTCTAGTAACACCTACCTCACAATCACCTTACAGGTAGAACAGAAAGGTTTTTTTGTGTACCAATATAAAGAAAACTTATCTGTGCAGGTTTTCTCAAGTCTCAAAGCTTTTGATTTCAATTTTCTTTCTTTGTCAGATGAATGTTATTCTAGCAACTGAACTAGCTGAACTACAGTCAATCTCAACTGGAAAGCCAATAATCAATTTGGAAGCAATAATGCCTAAATTCACTAAGTATAGAATTCTCATTTATATTATGTTTCCTTTATATTTTCAATTCAGACTGGAATAGTTTCCTTACATCAGAGATTAAACACAGATTTCTTCCTCTTCACCAAACTGTTTGTTATTTATCCTTGTGCAGACCACTGAGCCCCTCATACAGCAGCAGTTTCATAAATACAAATTATACTGCAGAAATTTTGTCCTTATTTAGCACTGCAAAACAAAAAACCTCCAAACCTGAGGAGAAACAGTGAGAAGAGGGAGTATATAGTAGGAAAAAAATCCTAAGCAGAGAGCAGAAAGATAAAAATGGAACATGCACATAGCAGAAAACACTAAGCCAATCTTCAGACTCCATGGGTAAATCCAAAGGAAGCTGCTGTGATCCTCCAGACATCTCAAATTGGATATGTGTCAGAGCTTTCCCACACAAGCCTTATTCTCTTTTCTCAGTTCTGGTAAAATTGTTCCAAAACTTCCAAGATTTGGTATCTCCCTTCTCCAGCAACTTCCTCTGCTCTTTAGCACAAACCAAGATGTGTGGCTGAGGCACATCTACCCTGCCCTTCCTGGCCTCTTCATCAGAACCAGCTAGACAGTGGGACAGAGAAGGACAGGGAAGCAAGAGAAGGTGCTCAGGCTGAAGCTTTGCATGGGGCAGCTGGAGCTGCTCCTCCTGGGCTGATTGATACAGGACTTCTCCTTGCTGCCCTGCTCTCAGAGGGAAAAGTCCAGCAACACCCACTGAAATCCTCCCTGAGGGCTCCAGCTGCTCTCTCCCAGTTTGGGTGATACCTGGGAACAACCTGTCAGAACAAGCCTCGTGTGTCCTCACTGTGGGCACTTTCCATGTCCCTGCCCCAGGATTGAACTCACTCCCTGGGTGAGGTGTTGATGGGCTGGATTTCCCCTCCTGGAATCCAGGTGGGTTGGCTTGGCCATGGCAGCAGTGCCTCCCCCTGCCATGCACTGCCCCAGCCCTGTCTGTGCACACTGCACAGCCACCGATCCCACAGCAGCATCCCAACAGTGCCAACAGAAAAAAAAAAATCCAGTCATCTTTTTAATCAATTTGTGGGTTCTGAGCCTTCAGGTTAGACTGTATTCACACTCTCAGTAATTTGAATAATACCATAAAGGCTTAATCCTCATTCAACCTATTTAATTTTAAATGAAAATAGACTGTCTTTAAATAGCCTGAAATCAGCATTTGTGTCTTCAACTAAACATTTACTATCTGTTGAGACGATTCTGTTCTTTCCTAATATCAGAATAAAACTCTGATCCCAGAAATGCCTACCAGGTTTCTGCATGAATCGAAAATAAACTACTGTCCTGTTAAACACAATATTGCAACTGGAAATGCAGGTGAGATAACCAGAAAAGAAAACAGTCCACAGATGCTTAGGTAATTTCTGCACACTGGAAATTATTGTAACAATGATAATGTTACATTTATTTAAGGAAGAAAACTCCTGGGTCATCCTTCTAGTTCTCTCCTGAAAAGTATTTTTCCTTGTAAACAAGTCTATGACAAATTCTTTTGAAAGGAAACTTTATTAACTCCAGCATTAAATGCAGGACAAAATATGGTACAACCCATATAATTCTCTAGGAGCAACAGGAAATTCCAGGACTATTCTCAGTAGGTCCTTACTAAAATCTTACTGTCACAGTTGCCTGTTACAACTAAAGCTGAATTGTAAAGCATGGCACCAATCTATTTCCACACATACAAATACCTCCTACCTAAATACTGTCTTGAGACAGGAATTTCTATGTATGAAACAGAGATGTGTTTCTAGAACTAAAGAAAAGAATTTAATAAAAGACTCCAGCTCATGTCTGATGGGAGAGCATCAGATGTAGAAAGTTCATGTAGAAAGCAACAATATTTGCCATGTTGCTTGATGTGCTTTAGGGCCCAGGCTCTGTGTGTTGGATAAATAATATCTTTTCTACTCTCTGCTGAAGACACCAAGCATAGGAACAATTCTGGTTTTGCAGATAACCATTTACTTGAGACATTAAATTTTCTTTTGACAACCACAATTATAACATCACCAAGTGCATGTATACGTTGATGTCCTGGGCCTCCTCAGCAAGGCTGGCAATTTAGAACAAAGAGTATTTAGGATACAGTTCCAATAGCAGGAAATGGAGATGTCTGTGTTGATGCATACATTTCCAAAGCTGAAAGGACAAGATTTTAGTCTACAGCTATAAATTATTCATAGCATATTCTGACACATTGGGGAAAAGCTCTGAATATTCATATGCCACACAACTGGTAAAATCCCTATAAATTTGGGAAATTATGAGGTTGTGGAAACTTTTCTTGTTTTCATTACACAAACCTTATGGGACAAGCTGTGCCACAGTGGATTTCACCAATACAAGACATGCAATCAGATGAATCTCTGGAAGACCTGAGCCTCCGATTTTTTTAGGCAATTTTCCCCACAACAACTGGGGATGCCAGGAATTTGAGAATTGTATTCTGAAACCACAGATACTCATAAAATATTACTCATTGTATTGCACTCATTTGTTAATCAGTTTGGAAATTGTTTTCATAATCCGTCCATATTCAATAATGTAAACATTTGATTCTCTGTTCCTATAAATCTTATTTAGCTGGACAAAATGAGTGTAAAATGTAACTATTCCAATCTGGTGGCAAGTTACATCTACTGTGCATTAATAAAATTGACTGCTGAGTGCCCTTGATGATAAAGTACGTAAGTGCCCAATGATTGCCTCTGAATAATAAAAAAAAATCATTATTTCTGCAATATTAGTCATTTTTCTTACAGAAATATGCTACAGTGCCAGCCAAGTGCTGGAAAATCAGGAATGTAATGTTCTTTCTCCTTTTGAAAAATCCTTTGATTTAATCAAGCAGATTTTCACTGATCATATATGTTGTGTCAATGTCATGTAGTTTGTATGAGCTGAGATGTGATTCTCTCACACAGCTTTAAACACCTCTGGAATAATGCTAAAGCACCCTTTAATTTCGGTGAGAAATCAGTAGGATTCAGATATCTGCTTTAGGGAGAAATGAATGTTGCCCTAAACCCAGTGCCTGTACTAGTTCAGCCTGTACTGGGAGTTAGGATCACTGACTCAGGTGAATGCACTCACTTGGATCTCATGCTGGATGTCTCCTCTGAAGCCACACAGCAGCAAATCAGTGACAGAGCCAGGATGGAACTGCAATTTCCTGGCTCTTCGTATGATGCCTTTGCTTCTGGATATTACATCCTTGTTTTTGGAAATCATGCAGAACAAATTTTAACTTTGTCCACGGATACAACATCAGGTTTAAAAACGCCAAAAACCAGAAGCCCACACTGGAAAGCCACATTTGTAACACTGACTTCTCCCAGCTGCACACATAATTCCCACTGACACGAGCAGTAATGTGGCATTTCAGCCCAGTGCACTGGGAATTAAGCTGCTGAAGGAGTGGAAGCACATAGTCCTCAGGTGAACCAGCCTCGGGTAGATTTCAATTACTCTCTGCTCTTTCAAAATGACAGTTTCTGATCTCTGATTTCCACTGGCTACTAAGCTTCCAGAAACAAGCATATTGTACATGGCAAGGAGTTATTGTATGCAGTGGGTCACCAGCCAGGTTGTAATGCAGCCTGCCTTCAGCGACAGCACACTGTGCTCCTCACACACACATCTGCTGTCTGCAGCAGTTCAGCCCCTCCTAGGTATCCTGATATTCAGCTTCAGAAATGCACAGCAGGGTGTGGATGCTGTTCTGGTGAAAGAAAGCAATCCTAAAATTCTGCAGGATTTCCCCAAGTAGAAAAGGAGTTCCTGGAAAGCTTGGAGCTGTTCAGCATTTCTCAGGCTTCCCATCCTTTCTTGGGCAACTCTCTTTGCTTCAGGGTATGTGGTTAAGAAATGCATGTGGGGCACTCCTCAGGAGGAAGTTACAAATGCTAAAAAGCCTCTCTGAGGACAAAGAATGATACATAAACCAGAACAGTTTCTGACTTGCATTTTTATGCATGCAGACCAATCAATTACATATATCCATGCCCATTTCATGGTCCTTAAGCCAGGAGAAATCTTTTACCCAGACCCCTGAACTGCACCATGCACCCATCCACAGAGACCTTGTTATGGCTATAAAAGAGTAAAAGCATAAAAAATCACTTCATATTCCAATCAGTTCTGTGCAGATGCAGCAAGATACACAGACTGACAAACAGAGCAAAAGCACTAAGCAGTTATGTAACATCCTCAATAAAACTTTGTAGAGCAAAATAACCTTTTAATTTCTGCAAAGGCTGTAATGATACTCACAACTTGTTTACAAAATAGTGATGCCTCTTTAATCATTTTGTATTTCTCATATGTTGTGCTGCATATTAAAAGATTGTATGTAGCCTTTCTAAAATAGATCTTGCTTATATAACATCAGGCACATGAAATAGAGTTTTCACTCTTCAGCAGTTCACACCAAGAAGTATCTTTGTGATTCCTCCATGGCTTCAAGCAATGCTGTCTTCACTGGAAAAGTTTTTCTCCAATTAATTCTCAAAGTTCTCAAAGAGCCTTCTGAAAATAAAGCAAGTAGTTTATTGTCCCATATGCATACAACTATATAAAGTTAACTCTTTGAATTTGGTAGCATGACATTATATTATCCATTCATAAACAGAAAATTCACAAGAACAGAAGCCAGACACGCATCCTCCTCCCATAAAATCAGATATACCACACCAAAAGCAAAGCTTCTACAAATTATATTTTTGTGTAAAATAAACCATAAACTGTGGCACTTTTATCTGCTAAAACTGGAAAAAACTACTGGCTGTCAAATTAGAGCTTAACTGATTGCTGAGCCAGTTCCCCTTGCTGTTCAAAATGTCAGATTTTGCACCAAAAACATATTGTATTTTACAGAACTGAACGTTCCTTTATACATGCATGCACAGACACAAAGAGACAAAAGCAAGCACGGATTTTTATTCCATAGTGTGATGCAACTAATTTGAACTTGTTCACGGTGCTGCTCAGGAAAGCTAATTCGCGTTCAAATGAGGCTCTTGAGGTTTGGTCGTGCTCTCATTAGAGGCATTAGCAGAACTCTCAGTGATCTTACCAAGAACCAGGATTTGGTCCCTAGGAAGATAAGAAAACTTAATATTAAGTGCTGCAATCTTCTTAAAAGTTATTGTCATTATTCATTGATTTTCAGAACTAGCATCTCGTAAGTCGTTGGATCATTTGTTGTGATAAGAAGTTCTGCTCATGCCTCTGGCTCTTCTGAGTTTCTTTTTGCTTTGTATTCTTGTCTAGTAGAAAGATAAGTGCTCAATGAACAAGGCTGTTTTAAAGTAATTTTCTTTCATTTTAATTTGCAGGGGTTTGTAAGATTGCAGTGGCTGTGTGTAATTTCTAAAAACACAATAATTTGCATACATTAAGAAGGTATGTGTGTGAAGTATGTGATTACCTCTGTCTCCTGCAAAGCTTTTCTATATGAAAAGAGATTCTGATTCAGAATTATGAAAAATGTCTATAAATACTGTAGAGAAATTAAATTAATAATGCTTGGCAATTATTTCTTTTCTTGAAACATTAATCATTGGGTCTTGTTCAGAACCTGTTTAATTCTAAGTGAAGACCTACTGGAGCCAGAAAATTTGTCATAAATCGTAACTCCATTGAAGTGACAAGGAAACTAAGAACTGGAAAGTTTAAGACACTTGCAGCAGTTTTTCAAATTTTGTCTGTATTCAGAAAAATATGAGTTTTTAGAAATCTTCAGACCTCATATATGTTCCTTTCCTCATATATGTTCCTAAAAGGAGCTACTGAGTATTGAACAGTTTTAAAAAATCCTGCCAATGCCAAGTCTCCTAATGCAGAGTTATTGCATATTCTGGTCTCTGTGTGAACCTATTTTGTGCATATTTTGTTGCATGAAAAAATAATGAACCAAATTGCATTTATTTAAGGACTGATTACAACAAATAAGTGGTTGAAGGTAAATCAGAGACTTAGAAGGGAACAGTAATTATAGCCAGTGATACAGATATCCAATATAACTCAAAAAAATCCTAGCAAAGTGTATTTGTATGTAGCTCACATCCCTGTATATGGTGTTCTCTGGCTTGGCTGGTGATGCTTCTGAGTTTAGTAGAGGACAGTCCTTTCATGGTGCCTTCATGCTGCAATCCCAAGATGAACAACAGCCCAGAGCAGCTTCAGTTATAACCATGGCAACATTTCATCTTCATTTTGGCAGCTCAGTTCTTTTACCCTCCTTTTGAAAACAAAAATGTCTATATTGCTTTCAAGTAATTTTTTTTTTAACCAGAGTGATAAGAATTTTCCAAATCAAATCTCTCTAATGCCTTATAAAATGACATTTCTGTCACAGTTCTACTGGAGCTTTCTTGCCTGACATACATCTCAAACTGTTCTTTACTTTGTTTCATGGATGCACTAGACTGATGGCTCAGAGCAATCATGTGAGTAAAAGATTGCAGTTGGCTTCTTCCTCCTCCTGTTATTTTCAAAGAACTACTTTCAGGGTGTCATCGTGTATATTTGTACTTATATTGTTGTAGGCAGCATACAGGAATTATTAAATTAGGTTTTCTAGCATGTTTTAAACAGGTTGTCTGGTTTCTCATGCCTCTTGGCTTGAAAAGAGAATTCTATGAAACCATGTAATGCAGGCCCTTAGTCTAACAGAGCTGATTAGGAGAGGGCTTGCCTTAATTGAGTTACTCCATAATTAGCACCAGAAACGTTCCTTGGCCCCTTTGCTAAAACATCTCAGCACAGCATTTTCAGAGCCACCGTGCTGGGTTAGCAATGATAACAACACCACTTGCACTTGCTTGAGTGTCCTGCTCGTGGCACAGGCTGGTTGGAATTTGTACTGCTTGGGATTTCTGCTTCTGCCAAAACAACTAAGCATTGAGGCAGATATGAAAACAGAACTGCCCTTAGAATCTTAATAATTTCAATTAGCATCTTTGTTACTGTCACATCCTTCACAGAGAAAAGGACTATGACACCTACCGCAATTTCCAGATTGTCTCCTTCCAGATTTTGTTTAGTTCAAAACCATTATACTATTGACTATGTTTGCATATTACCACTTTTCATTTATGTTCTATTGTATTTCCTTTCACTTTTTCACTCTGATTCTATTTCCTGACTTTGATGGTTGAACTATTTCATCTCTCATTGTCCTATTTGCATGAAATAAGAGGTTTAGCACTTGGATTTGGTTTTGTATTTGTCATATCACAAAGCAGGATCTTCCCATTAATTACATTTACTCTTCTGCAACTTTACTCTTTGTTTCGGTTTAAACAATTGTTTAACTTTTAGTTACTTGACAAAACTTTGTACTTTTCATTCACATCTTTTGGTATTTGCTATTAGAAGGAGCCTCTACACCATTGTACATCTTAGAGGACTGTATATGAAGCCAAGGTTTGACATTTCAGAAACCTCAGGGACACATCTCATTCCACTTCCCTTGCTCACCTGCAAAAGAAACCCCCCAAAGAGAGATTTTTCTGTATTCTGCAATGGAAAATTAGATCAGCTAAAACTGTTGGCTTTAACCTTCATTAATTTAACATCTAGTTCATATCTGATTCCTGTGTCCCTGCACTATAAGAAAGAGATGCTTCTGAGTTTAGTAGAGGACAGTCCTTTCATGCTCCATTAGTCAGCTCTGCTTTTTCTGGTTCCAGCCCTCAGTGAGGAATTCTGCAGATTCCAGATAATTGTTGCAAAAAAAAAAAAAAAAAAAAAAAAAAAATTAAAAAAAAAAAAAATTACAGCCCTGAGAATTATTTCTGGATCATCACAACTGCCTGTCACTGTGAGTAAAGCCATTACCTGGAAGTAATGGAACTTTTCATGGAACAAAGCAGTTCTCTCCCATTAGTATGGTCTTGTATGAGCATACAAATATAGTGATATTCCTGGAAATATTCTTACAGATGTTGCTCCAAAACTTGCACAGGGAACTTCTACAGGAAAAAGAGCATCACTGCACTGTTCCCTGCCTTCAAAATAATCAGGTGCTATGGGGTACCTGCAGTATGGATCACTTTGTGGGTATCAACTACAGGAGATTCTGCTGGCACATCCCTCTGTCAAGATTTAATGGTTTAGATTTGCCTATAAATAACTTGCCGAAGTTTGTCACAAAAAATATAATTATTTCCAATGCAAATCACTCTCTTCTTCACCCATTCTCTCCTCTTTTCATAGATAGATAGATAGATAGATATAGAGCCAGAGATGACATCTTGCTACACATGGAATTCACGTCACCAGACTTTGAAGATAAATATATAAAGTATCAATAAGATGTAGCAGAATAATAAAAACTAAGTTTTCTTTTTGGTGAAGAAAATGATAATAAAAGGATGCATGTGGAGTTCACTTGCGATATGATAGATTAGGTGTAAGTGACAGAGCAGGAAGCCATATTCATACTGTTCATTTCCTGTGCTATTTTTCTAAAATACAGGGAAATAAACAGTGGAGACACTGAAGTGACACATGAAAGTCTATCCCAGAAGTGTCTCTGGAGCTCTGTGCCTCCTGGGATCACTCAGAGGCTGGAACTCAGAGCTAGACCTGGAAAAGCAAGCTAGATTTATTATAGTAAAAGGATGGTCTAAGAAATCAATAATTTTTTAATCATGACATTGTTATAATATGATCCTGAAAATATATATTACATACTGTCATGGGAAGGAGAAAACAGTTAATGTGACTACTGAAAGAAGTAAGTGGTATATTTGGTATTTATGGGCAGGATCATTTAGGTTCTGTAGAACATTTACAGGACAAGCAAGACAGCAGAGCCAACATGCCAGTAATGTAGGAAAACTGAGGTGCAGGTACAGTAGATATTTTGATCACTATTAACTCACTTCACAGTTCTTGTAGGGTGATAGCACAATCTGTTACCATGAGAAGAATTGTGAAGCTTTAATTGAACACATTAAAGTCTCTTTATCCATCACTGGAGCAAAGACTTCAATATTATACAATCTAAGTGCATTTTCTGACTCCTTAATGGAAACACCACTCAGTTTCTGAACCAAAGTTTGCATAAACAGTGCTTAAGCAGCAAATTTCTTGATCTGATTTATGAAGAGGCACTGAGACTGGAACATCAGTATTCCAGAATCAGCTGCTGGAAGGATTTTTAGCACATCAGAAAGAAACATCCTGTCACAAGGAGTAGATACACACTAGCAAGGTATCTTTAGCAAAAGGAAACAGCAGACAAGCAGAAATACAGAAAAGAAAGCAAAAATTCAGATGAAATAACTTCATTCTTCAGAGAAGGACAAGGTATTTGAGAACTTCCAAAGTAGAGAAAGACAAGACCCAAACTCTTCTCCAAAGTGCCTCCATCTATTCATTTGGTTATGCAGGATGATATGCAGTAATCCAAATAAAGTAAATAAAGGGGAATGCATTTAAAAAATTAGGCTGCTGTCTCCTCCTTGGACCTATCAAGTAGTTCTTTTGCCAAAGTACAAATTTTCTACATGCCCTCCTGCTTCCACACTTCAGCAATATTTTTGCCCTTAATCAGCCAGACACTTCCCAAGTTAATTCTTTTGCCATGAGCTTGTCTAAACAAATCTCCCAGCACATGCTGCATCTTCCTCCTTGCCTCATGAAACAGGGATCTCACATAATCCCTATTTTCTCCCTTGAATCTAAGCAAATGCATATGTCTACTACACATGATAACTTAATCACTGGTACCTTCTGAAGAAAAGTTTCAACATCTGCTGTATCTTAATTATAGCATCTCAAGGGACACCAGCTGACTTTCACATTAGTTAGCAAAGCCTTTCCTATTAGGAATTCTTTGGAGGCCAAATCGTTCCCCTGAACAATGCAACAACACAGCAGGTGAAATACTCTGATGTAGCAAAGCAGCACAAGATCTATTTGCCTTCCAACCCCTCATGCAGGATTTACTTGGTAAGCCTACACCAGGGAAGGTAAATACCTCTCTACAAAAAGATGAATTCCACTCTGAAAGAGGTGGAGTTGTTTTGTAAAGAGCAGGCCTTTGTCAGGTATAAATTATCACAATGCTGTTGTCATGGAGCTGTGAGAATTTATCCCCGCTGAGAATCTGCTCCAGGATTTTCCAGCTTTTATTGGTGTGTATGTATTGTTGTAGTGAAAGGTTGTCTGTCATGGTGAAAGTGAGCACAACACAATGGTTTGTTTGTATTTATAGTTGTAGTTCTGTGGTTTTGTATCTGTTAATCATTGTTTGTTGGGTTTTTTTCTGATCACATCTGCTCATGCTACTTTCTGAATCGGAAATCCCCCATTAAGATGAGCTGTCAGTAACAGCTTTTTATCAGAGTTTGTAACTCTCTGCTGGCCCTAGGACATGTGCAGCTAATGAATGACATGCACACACCTCTGCCCAGAATACAACAGGGAAAGCAGCAGTAGGCAGGCTGTGCTAATGACAAGTTTAAAGAGAAGCAGCGCTAGAAAAGTTTAGATAAATTTTTGGTCTAAGCCCTCAGTTTACATGACCAGGTAACATCCCTGACAAAGTGAGGAAGTGTTTCTTTTT
The DNA here is from genome assembly GCA_013401135.1 of Cettia cetti. Taxonomy (NCBI): domain Eukaryota; kingdom Metazoa; phylum Chordata; class Aves; order Passeriformes; family Sylviidae; genus Cettia; species Cettia cetti. The sequence continues at coordinate 69,889 of VZUI01050022.1, forward strand.
GAAAATTATGAAAATTCATGGTTACTGAGAATCAAATATTCACTTTAAAAGTAAACAAAAAGTGAACAATTAAAACTTGTAAGTACTGTAAAGCTTTATTTTTATGCTTTATTCAGTTGCACAGCTGTGTAGAATCTCTCTTACATAGCTGGTTGTAATGACAATGGCTTATTTTTTGGGATTAGATTTTAAAAAAGCACCAAGAGATCTGTAAGTGCAAATCTCACCTCTTTCTCTGAGCCTCGTGTTATTGTATCAGTCATGTTTGCTTTGAAAATAACCAGTCCAGTGGGGGTTTTATTCTGCTCTTCACAATCAGGACAGCTAGTCAAACTGGACCAAAGCCAAAGTAAAAATATTTCCCCTGCACTGGAGTCTTAAATTATCATAAAGACATGAAAGAATTCCTAAAATAAAACCGGTTTCCCTGACACTGACAAACTAGAAGGCAGCTTTCAAAGAATCAGTTTTTCAAAAGACAGACTTCAGAGCTCAGTGCTGCACTTTAATCACTTGTTTTACAGAGAAATTTCTCACATAAGCGTAAGATGCAAATGATTATTCTCACCCTATCTCAGCCTGTTAGACGTGATTGCAGCTGATGTACATTCTTTAAAGAACTTTAAAATCCAGAGTGAGCTTTTCATTCTCTCTTTGTCAAAGAACTCCAGTGAAATTTTGTCTGCTACCATCCACACATCCCAATATGTTAAGATACTATTTTGTTAACAACTGAAAAAAGATTCCTTTTTTTCCCTCTCTGTAGTCAAAATTAATATCTCTGCTATGAATATGCCTAGAACCATTAAATAATGAGCCTGAAACACAGGTTATTTGTGAATGACAGAAAACCCAAAAAAGAAAAATGCAGCAGAATTTGTTTGTGGCAGGCTAGTCTGACACGCTGAGTCTGACATTTACAAACTTCTACTATTTAAAAGTTACTTCCGTGCTATTAATCCTGTCTTGCCATTCTTGTAGCAGCAGAAGAAAGGATGAACTGAGGCTGGTGTATTACCATAACTGGTGACCCAGCAGCTTTTCCCTTGGCAGGTGTCCCTCACTCCACCAGCCTGTGCTGGAATCAAATCTGTTCTCTTACCAACGAGGAGATGCACACACTTCTCTGCATGGCTGCCTCTCTTGCTGGGAAAGGCTGTAAAATACAGAGATCCTCGTGTTGCCTCTCCACATGACACCACATCAAACATAAAGAATACCAAATGTCTTAAGGGGTGACACTGAATCACTCTAGAACTGGCCCAGCTGAACTGAATAATTTCAGAGCACCTCTCATATTCAAGCATCTCAGCAAGGACATGAGGGTTTGGTCTTCTGAGCTGGTGGGACAGACACACATTCAGGATCCTACAAAAACAGGTCTTAGGAGAGTCTTTCCTTATATCCTCCCCTTCAGGCAGTAAACCTTTTCTGTCTGTCAGCAAACAATTCCTGATCTATTTAATCAAAACAGGTATCCCAGTAAAAAAAAAAAAAAAAAGGAAAAAAGGAAAAAAAAGAAAGACCCATCATTAATAAAAAATACTGTTAGGGGTTGAAATTGAACATGCATTATGAAAAAGGAGCATCTGAAAACAAAGATCCTGCTCAGCAGAGGAAAGTAATGACTTGGGAGCCAGTGCAGCAGAGGAAAGCCAAAAATTGTAATGAAAAAAGCTTTGATGGCTTCAAGGGAACTGAGGAAAGCACATTCTTCATCTAGGGTGTATGTGGGAGATCAGCCCTGGCTTCCAGGAAGAGCCTTCCTAGAGTGACATCAGCTGTCTAGAGGCCACAGTCTGAGGTTCAGCTTGGCCCTGGGTGGGGTTTCCAGGCTGCTGCATTGACCCAGCACAAAGTACAGCTTGAGATCTGGTCCTGGGCAAGGTGCAAGATGGGGAAAGCACTCAAAGAGCTCCCTTTAACCTCCCAGGCTGAGAATGGAAGCAGGACTCTCACACATACATGCATGTGTAAAAACCCACATATTTAAGAAACTCCAGCCTTTCTCTTAATTAGTAGGAAGTTGTGTGGTACAGAGGATAACACCCTAGGCTGGGAATCAGTAGGAACAGGTACTATCCTGTCAGTGTCCCACTGAGCAGTCTCAAGTAAATCAGTTTAGAAATTATAAAAACAATTCTAACAATGACAAACAACACAATGATCAATAACAGGACCCAATGTTCCCATAACCCAACTACAGGTTCAGTCTAAGTCAATTCCTACTTGAAGTAAAATATATTTTCCATAAAAAAATAAAAGCCAAGGAATCTTGATTTTAAAAACTCCAGGTAGAGAGCCCACAATGACTCTTCGAAAACAATTTCAATGGTTTGTTGCCATTATTACAGAAATGTGTAGCTAGAGTCTACCTTTGTCTAGCTTTCAACTTTACATCATTTTATTTCCTTATAACTACCATGTCAAAATTTTCCAGCCTCATATTCTGTGTCTTATATAGACACAGGCTGGGACAAATTACCTCTGCTTAAACTAAATCACTTCAAGTCCTTGAGTATCTTGCTGTACAGAATGTCCAGTCCATTAATCACTCTCTAAGCCTTCATCAACTCTTTATTCCTTTTTGACACATGAATCTGTATCTTCACATGGACTCAGCTGTTGGTGAAGTTATCACATCACTAGTGACACAGGACAGCACCATCACTACTGCTGCAAGGTTCTTTTTAGGCCACCTTTAGGCCTTTGGTGAGACAGTAAAACCCTACATTTCCCCAATTATCCATCATGATCTCCTACATACCTTTCAGTTATTATTTCTCAGGCTGGTCATTCATCCTGCAAATATAATTTAGAATCTAGATCCATATAATAGCCTGAGTTGGAAGGGCTCCATAAAGATCATCAAAGTCCAGTTCCTTGCCCTTCAAAAGACAGGGGTTTACCTTTGGTTTTACCGAAGTGTATATGATTTATTAATCACTTAATCCATTAAATTTATTTCCAAAGGCCCAAAATTTATTCTATCTACATAAATTTACCATTAATTATTTTTAAAATAATTTCCCAGTCTTTAAAAGAAACAGGAAACAGAGCATGACCCAACAATCCCTAAGGGAGCTTATTAGATAATAATTCCCACTCTGCATATTAAGACTACCAGGTAAGCAGTTTTAGGTCTTTTTAATATGTGGCCCAGTTGAATTTGCATTATTCTCATTCCTTAATCAAAGGTTGTGTGTTACCATGACAAATGCCCCAAGAAAGTCCATTACATCAGCACCAGAACATTCATCAACCAAACCTCATATATCAGAAGAAAGTTATTGAGTTAGTCCAACAAGATATATTTTTCATAAACCAATAAGTACTGCCATATATTACATTATTCCTGATTATTTTGCTAATAATATCCCATATCAGTCTTCCATTATTTTGCCAGAGATTGGCACCAGGCTGAAAGGCCTGTAATTATGAAGCTGTCCCATTTAAAATTCTGGCACAGTATTTGCCTTCCCAGTGCTGTATCAATTAATAAAAACCAACATTAACAGTCCAGAGACATTCTTAAGCAGTTCCTTGAATACTCCCTGATGAATGTTTTTGGAACTGCTGGTCATAAAATGTCTCAACTTTTTGAGCTGTTTAACAACCTCCGCAGTCGCTGATGGAATTTCCCAATCTTTCTCTAGCTGCACAAAATGCTGATAACAGCATTTACTCCCAAAATGCCTTGAGATCTTTCCACATTTTAAGACTTTCAATACATTTGTGCTACACTGCAATCACAGCAGCTGCAGGATCAGTGTATCCCTGGAGGTTCTACTTCTTCCATGAAACCTTTTCCTACTTCATAAATGAGGAATGGTTGGCTTACAAGTCTGCAGCACTCGTGTAGATGAGACCATGCACCCTGTTTCAATGGAGTCAGTGAAAGGTTTGTGTTGACCTCAGCAGACACACACCAGGGTCCAAATTCAGGAAAGCTTTAGAGCAACGGGCATTTGGCCATTGACATGTAGCTTTCTTGGGATCTGCAATCAGGTGCCTGGTGAGAGCGGAAAGACATGCTTTGTCCTCTTTACTTTGTCTACATTAGCAGATGATCCTTTCTGTATTTTCTGTGTGCATTTTTCTGTGGAGAACAGCATCACTACACATCCAAACCAGCTCCTCTGCAAACAAAGAAAACCTGTGCACACAAAAAAACCTGACTGTGTGGCTGGACAAACAACAGTAACTATGGTGCTAAAAACACAACCACACAGGGTAAAGGCAGGACAGACCTACTGGGAGGCAATTTCCTGTTCTTATGATTTGATGATTTGATGATTTGATGTGGATGATGAGTTACTCTATGACCATGGTTTGTATCCTCTCTCAGTGGCTGCACATTGCAGCACCAGCTCCTGCTGAGCTCTTTACAAGTGGGAAATATGAGCTCAATGCAAACCCACTCAGAGCTCACCTTTCCCAAGGAGATCACAATTTCTCCAAAACTAAACCAAAAGAATTTTCACCTTCACATGAGGAAGAACTCCATAGTGAGGGTGGAGAGCACTGGGATGGGCTGCACAGGGCTGCACTGAGTCTCCCTTTCTGGAGACATCCCAAACTCACCTGGACCTGTTCCTGTGTCACCTGCTTCGGGTGACCCTGCCTTGGCAGGGGGCTGGACTGGATAACCTCCAGAGGCCACCTCCAGCTGGAAATATTCTGTGATTCTGTGAAGCAGAAGCCTTGCTCCAATATGAGAGCTGAGCAGGACAGAGCTGGGCTGCTCCCCCAGTGCCACTCACAGCACTTACCCTGCACATCAAACTGGGCCAACAAGGGACATGCCACACACAAAACAGGGCCACAACAACAGAAACTCCAACTGAAACAGGACTAGGACTTTGTAATTATGCTGGTTACAATCTGTAATAATGTGATATTATTCTTCATTCTGCTGACAAATTCTAGGCTGGTATTTACTAACAGATACAGAGCTACAGGTAAATAAAACTGGTGTGACTTCAACATAATGAAGAATTATACTGTATTCTACTCACACTATCTACAACCTAATTGCCATTTGTTACTATGGCTGGTGGTTTCTACATTGAGTCTTTTTAATTAAACCTTGTATTTGCATCATTAGCAAAACTTTTGGCTTTTTAAAATTAATTTTGGATTGTGTCTTGTTCAAATTTTTCATTAAACTACGTAATGGAGCTCAAAAACCTCCTTTATATGTATTCCCTAAACATATATAAACACATTAGCATAGGAAAAGGATGTGTAAATACACATAATATAATTAGCACTGTCACTAATGTGTGGTTGTACCTTTCATACTTTACAACTGCCACTAGAAAACAAAGTATAAAGAGTAATTAAAATCTGTCAAAACTAACAATATTACAAATCCTAATTGTATGTTATTGATAAAGTTTAACACTATTAATATATTAATTTTCACAGTTTTTTGCAACCTCACTTGAGTCTAAGAATAAGCCAGGTTATTTTCAGTAGTCAATTTTTAATCAGCTCCATGTTTTCACAAATTAGGCCAATTATTCTCAGTCAGCAGAAAATAGCATTAACAAAAATATATATTAATGATAATGTTTGTAAAGATCTATTTCTCAATAAAATATAGGCACTAGGCATAAATGAACCCAAAGAGTTTCCATGTATGCAAATTACTTATCTCCATGGTTACATGAGCTATTAGACTGATGTTTTATACAACGTATATGCACCAAAACATTAATCTATTATTGAACAAAGCAGCAAATCTGTGTCTTTATGGCCAAACATGTGCTATTGTTGGATGCTGGCAGCACAATGTGTTGTCATACATGAGAAACACCCAGAGATTCAGAGAGATCTGAGCACCACCCCTGAGTGATGGATAAAGAAACCTGCTGGGCTTCAGAGGCACAACTTCCCCAAAGTTGTGCCTCCAAGTCTCCAATGCTACAAACTCATCCCCCTCAACTTACATTTAAAACTCTTCCATTGAGCAATTTGTTGCACACAACACATGGAGAATATTTTTCACTTTTCTACATGAATTGTGCAGGCCTGTTGATCAGTGCAAGATTTTTCTTATAAAAATCATGATTTACCCTTGCCACGGGATTTCTTGGCTTGGAAATAACAGACCTCACCATTCCAGTAACTGTATTAAGGAAGAATGTTAGAATAGGTATTGTTAACTCAGAATTTATATAAATGGTCTTCTGCAGTTTCACAGCCAGTGATTTAAGAGTATTTTTAAAGTTTACAGGGTGACAGCAATATCAGCAAGGTTTAAAGGAATGAAATATCTACCACCTCTCAGGGGTAGTTAAGTGTCAGGGTTTTGACAGTATCTAGGTAGCTGCAGCTCCAAAATCATCTTGTGCACTTTGTATTTCTGGGAATGCCCCTGCACTCCCATTACTGTCTTCAGGCTTCCCAATAGTCCCAGTTGCCCCAGTCATGTATTCAAAAACAAAACCTGAGCATTTATTTGTAAAATAAAGGATCTTTATTTTACTTCTTTCAAATTTCCCCTGGCAATTTAATATTAATTAAAATCTGTTGAGCCATATGGTGACTTTTCTTTTTCTTAACAAACATTATGACTTTCATATTTTCTACCACGATTTTTTTTCCATTTTTGCCATAACAAACAACAAAGCTTAGGGAGATCATAACACACAGACATCACTGGGTTCAAATATTAATGCAGCCACAGAGACAGACCAAAAGGGACCACAAAAGGAAAATGTTTTCAAAGCATTTAAGCAAGTGAACCTTGTATGATTATCTATGCCCTGTAACAAAACAGATTTTCACATTCATAAACAGAGCAGAGTCAGAGAAGATTACAGATCCTGGCACTCACCTGTTTCTAAGCTGTAAAGAACTTGCCTTTATATCTATGGTGCAGAATTATACATTAATGCTTTCTGTGCCACCCAGCACTGGATATATTTAGATTGCAGTATAACTGAGCAATAAAGATCATTCACTGATTCCAGATTAGGACTAGATGGAGAGAGAAACAATCGTGCTGAAGCTGCTTCTTGTGAAGAGCGAGAGCAAAGGTAGAGTTTACACCTGTGGAAGAGAGCACTTTTGAGTGTGGCTTGGACTGAACCATATTTGAAGAACAGCTCCCCAAGCAGGAGCTCCTGCCAGCCCCTCTGTCCCTGCACACTCCATCTCAGCTCTGCACAGGCTGCTGCCCTGCCAGCTTTCTCCCTGACCAGTGACAAGCGATTTAGCCCCTGCTAAGGGAAAAGGCAAAAGCTGGATCTATCTGGCTTTACTGGCTTGCTCAAATCCTGCCAAAATGTGACATCAATATGCCACTGCATCAACAAATTGTGCAACAACTGCACCTGCTTCAGATGCAGTAGGAAAAATGCCTGTAACACACTACGCTGGTAATCTCTAGCATTTGGATCTTGACAAATTCTGCCAGTTTGTCCCTCACTCACAAATAACATAGCATGAATAACCATTGCCAAATTAACAACACTTCTACTATAAGTGTGACTTTCATATGCTGTAGGAAAAATTTAAATCACAATGCATATACTTAGATTTAGAAAAAGGAGATGTTGCTACACACTGGCATTGACAAATTTCCCCCAGTTTTTCCACTGAAAAAAAAAGAGCCTCAGATTTAAAACACTAATAACAATGAAAAAAGTAAGAAACAGGTATTTTTGAGAGCCTTAGAAACATTTAGCTACTATAGAAAACCTGCACACTGACACAGGAATGGACACTCTGAATCTACTGTAGTCAGAGTGAAAAATTGCACCTCCAAGATTACTAAAAGCTACAGAGTCTAATAAATCTCAGCAAAACAGCAAAGACGTCAGGGCTCCAAGTATAAATATGACTTTTTTTTCCCCTAGATCTAAACTTATACATTTTATAAGCTAGTCAAATATTTACATCTGATAAATCTGTTGTCCATATTTTGAATTTTAAGTGGAAACCATGGTCATTCAAGTCTGATATTTTCACCTAAGTGCAGTCACCCTATGTGAAGTTTTACACTGATACATGTCTAACATGTATGGACAATCCCAGAGACATATTTTAAGCTCATCAGCTCTTAATTGAGATTTTCAAAGCGGCTTAAGGGATTTAGACAAAAAATATTCATTTCTTATTTCCTTTTATCACCAATACATGGCTAAACTGCTCGGCTGCTCTGAAAATCTCAGTGAGCTGGATATGTATTCACTGGATGCAAGAGAACTGTCATGTTAGCTATCTATCTAAAAGATAAAACTCTTAAGCCTAAGTGAAAAAAATAATTGGATAGATTTTGCTTATGCCATCACCGAAGACTTTACGAACTCATGTTCTGCAAAACTCCTTTTTTTTTAGCTGAATGAGAACACTTCAAAAAGGCTTTTTTAGTCAGCTGAAATGAGAGCTGTGATGATACAAATGTGCTGGTTTCAGGAATAAGAAATCTATTTTGCATTGCTCTAGTACAGGAGCATGCTTAAGGTTGGATTGCTCTGGATTGCTGTATCAAAAGCATCATAAAGTTTTGTGTAGTTTAATAGTGAAACTTGAGAGTTCAGAGCCAAAAAATTACACAATCTAGCAAATTCCAGGCGCTGGAGGTTTTCTGTGCTACTGAATATAGAAACACTGGGTAGGACAGAAATTTACGATGAAATTGAAGCAGCTGCTCCTTTTAGCAGATTGGGAGATTCAGGTTTGAGGTGGCGAAGTAGAGAAAAAAGCTGGATCCAAGATGATGCAGGTGTCTCCTGCAGGATTTAGCCAGGCCTGTTGTGCCAGTTTGCAAGGTCAGAATTTTGCACGTACGGGCCAGTGCCAGATTTTTTGCCTATATAAGTGTCTTTGGCAAGCGTTGAAAAACGCTACTAAGCGATACTACCAAGCCAGAACAAGAGTCTCCGGATATTTTCTGGGAATCAAACAGATCACGTTCGCTCTTCATACGCAGAGCACAAGGTAGGGCCCGGCCCGGTGCTTTTGCTGAAACCCGGTTAATCGCGGCCGGGATCGCGGCGCTGCCGCTGCCGCTCCCGCTCCGCAGGCAGCGAGCATTCCCGGGATGCGCCCGCGCCGGAGCCGCTCCCTGCGCGCCCCCTCCGCTCCCACGCGGGGAGGCCAAACTCGCGACCCGCGGAGGCTCCCTGGGCCACATCCAGGTTTGGCCGAGTGCTGGCTCCGGGACGCTCCGATTTTTGCTGTTATGTTTAGTAGGGATTTTTGTGTGTGTGTGTGTGTTTGGTTTTGTTTTTTTTTTTTTTTTTTCTTTTAATGTCCGCAGTGGGAGCCGCCAGCCCTCGCGGGGCGCTGGGGCCGGGAGAGCGCGGCTCCAGCGGGACCTCGGCGGGCTCCGCCCGGTGGCCGCGGGGCTCCGCGCCTTCCCTGGATGCTGCGCGCTCCCCCTGCGGAGGGAAGGAGGGAGGGAAGAAGGAAGGAGGGAAGGAAGGAGGA
>VZUI01050028.1:0-15995 GCA_013401135.1 Cettia cetti
TCTATTTCATTTACAGGTTTTATACTTTCAGAATCTTTTGCTAGGAAATCATATCTGTAAGGCCTTCCTGCCTCATCGTCCCCAGCAGGTGGCTTTTGAGGTTCCCCTCTCCCATGCTGGGCCAGAGTGTGTCACTCAGGAGACACTGTCATTCGCTTGGTGTGCCAGAGCACAGGTGCAAAAATGACTGCATCTCCTTTTTCATACAGTACACAGTGGGGCTGGGAGACCGATAATTATAGATGATCACCAAACTTTTGGGCAGTCTAGAAATGGTGTATTTATGCTTCATAGTTAAAATGCCTAGAGTTGTGCTATTCTAAGTAGAAAAAGAAGAGGAGAGAGAGAAACCTTGTTCTTCAGGGTACAGGTTGACCAACTGAGAGAAAGAAGTGCACTTTTTTAGAAGGACGTCTGTCACTTACTTACTGCCCAGTGCTTTTCAATGTTGTCTGAAACAAAGATTGGCAAGATCTTCAACTGAAATACATTGCAGGAGGGCTCAACTCTAAATCCCACTTTTCCATCTTCTTGAGTTCAATAAGGACTTCGCTTAGAGTCAAGCCTGATTGTGATTCTCTGGAGTTTTGAAATAGGACCTTAACTTGGCACTAAAGAATCAGATTATTTCATTACACTATGAAGTAAAATTGCATTTCAAAATGTCAGAAAAAGACATGCAATGAAATTGCTACTTATAGTTAATGATATGTTAAGCATCCAGTACAGATTACTTTTCGAAATATGTTACTGGATGAGGCGGATCATCAATCTGATCAGTCATGGCAGTTTTTGTATTCCTGTCAAAAATCCCCTGTTGTTTAAAGCAATTATTTTTAATTATTGGAGGGATTTAAAGAAATGATCTATGGAGGCTGAGATGAGGAATCTAGTCCTTGCCTTGCTTTGAAAGCAGTCTGCTCTCTTTCCTAATGAGCTTTTAACAGAGGAATGGTTAAATTAGGAAACAGACCAAGAAGAAAGGGAAGAGAATGTAACATTCCTACTCCTGGACTGGTGGTTCCTAGTGCACTGGGACTGAAAGATCCCAGTAGCACAGCTGCTATGGCTCATTGGTTAAAGTGCTATTAGGTTAAAAGTGACTTTCATTAAACTGTTTTATTTTATCCCAATGCCTAATTCTGCAAACAGTTGTGCAAACCTTTTTCAGTCTGTCTTCCCTGCTACTTTCTGTTTCTTAATGAAGGACAATTTTCAAATACTATATGTTGTAAAGCAACAAGTCATATAATATGAATGTAACTGAGGAAGTCTTGGTGCTTTATCATTTTACCTGATTAGAATATATTGGAACATCATCTCTGTCTATATTGGAAAATTATTATGTCCTGTACTAGTTATGTAGTTATATAATGCTGCCCAGCAGACATAAAATGTGTGCCTATGCTCCCTTTCTTTCACTCTTTTTGCTTGGATTAGTGTTAAATTCCCTCAGTTGTATTTAGTAATGCTTGGGATTCTTCTGTGCTTTGCAACTGAAAATTCGTCATAACTGGTGCCTAATCTGCAGCTTTGATTTGGGTTCTTACTATAATCACATTTTAAACATCTACTGACCCTTGTTGAAGGGTCCTTAGAAAGTTGTTTTTTCACTACAGATTTGGTTAAAGTTGAAAAGAATTGTTGAAAGCTGCTGAAATTAGTTTATCTTTTCCTGAGCCTTATCTGCCCCCAAAGAAGAGGATATGTCCCAGTTCAGTCACGTAACTGGCTGAAAGCCTCAAGCAGATCCCAAGCCGAGCCTTGAGCTTCCACTCCTCTGTTGCTTGGGAATTGCCTTTGTGCTTTTTGTTTCTATTTTGGTTCAGGTAGAATTTGAAAAGAAAGTGTCCCTAGGGGAAATGATACATGGTTTGCCTAAACTGGGACAAGGGAGGCCAAGTCACTGGATCTGTGGATCTGCGCCGCCACTGGCAACTTGCTTATGCTGCTCTGCCTCAATTCCCACATCTGGGAAGTGGAGCTAATGTCCTGCCTTGCAAACATAAGTGAAATCTCATGGCACTTCTTCCTCAAGGCACTTTGAATTTTGTGGGTGAGTTGTCTAGCTGTCTGAATGGTGGAAATAAATCCTTTGGTTAAACCTTTTGGGTGTTGCAGACGTGGGCAATCTGTCTGGAGCAACAAAGTGCTCTGCTGCTCTGATGAGTGAGAGTGAACTCAGAAATACAATGTAGAGGAAAATCATGATAGATTTATCACAACTATTAAAGGAACTTTGCATTAAAAACCTTTATTCAAAATACCTTCCTGCTTGACTTTCTATCATTAAAAGAGACTATCTCCTCTCCACAGAAGAGATAGGTCTTAGTGACTTCAGTTGAGAAACAGCCCAGAAAGCTGAGTAGAGACCCCTTTTGCTTCTCTAAAACATGGATTTTTCTTGTAAGCTGTAAAACTGCTGAAGACAAAAGTTCTGTAAAAAGCAGATCTCCATAATACCCCATAACTTGATGTATTTTAATTAGATGCTTGCTGGCTAAAAGTGCCTATGCAACTAGCCCATTCTTGATACACTGATAAAGTGTAAAATGGACATCTGTCAGGCAAAGCAGCTGTCCCTTACCTTTCTCATAGCTTTTTCCCTGCAAGTGACAGTGACCATTTATCTGCCAGTGCCCTTTCTTTGTCTTTGCTGGTTTCTGGTGAAGCCAGAATGTTGTCTTTGAGAATTGAGAATGAGGAAAAGCTTATGCTGTGTCACATATTTAATTAGTTAATTGATTAATTTATTTAGTCAGTTTATTTATGATTGATTCCTGGCCAGTCACTTGATCTCTTTTCAAACTGCCCATTCATCTCTGAAAACAAGACTGAAGGCTCACTGCCTCAATGGAACCTGTGTGGAAGCATCTGAGCTGCTCAGCCTTTCCAGAAGGGTGGACAAAAAGAAGCCAGAGCTCTGGTTTCTCTCTCTGATGTGGTCTTGGATTTCCTGGGCAGACCTGTCCAAGTCCCTTCATTTTGCTGTTGCAATTATTTGTTTTTTATCTTAACAAAAGGTTTGGGGTTTTTTTGTTTGGTTTTTTTGTTTTTGTTTTTTGTTTTGTTTTGTTTTTTTTTTTCCCCTGGGTTCACAGGAGTGTTAAAAGGAAACTTTCACCAAAACATGGTGGAACAGTATAGTGGGACCAGAATTGTATTTGCCTCTGCTTTTTCTATCTTCAATAAACAGGAAGAGCTGTAAGGACTGAGTAGGCACTGAACTCTCATCTTTTCCCTTTATTAGTTGTAAGATTTTTGGAAGAAATATGCAGTGTTTGGTAAAGGGAAGGCTTTTCTACATAAACCCTAGTGTGAAAATATGGTAGCAAAATACTTCAGGGACATGGGTTTTATCCATTTTCATTTGTAAATACAATTTTTGACAGCCTTTTAATGCTCAGTCTTATTTACTCAGAGCTTCCATTGACCTTTTAATGTGGTAGGAAGCTCCCCAGTCCTATGCCACAGGTATTAGTGTCTCAAGTATGCTATAACTTCCACACTAGCTTTGTTTTATTCTCATCTCCTAAATTTATGTAGTGCTAAATATCCTGCAATTTAAAGACTACTTAATAAAAGGATCTGATGACCAGGAATCAGATCCTGCTATTGTCATTTGTTATAGGGTATTCTTCTGTGATTTATTCTTTTCTAGATATATGTCCAGAAATTTGTAGTTTCTCACAAACTGTACTAGAGGACAGGCATTTGTGTTCTATAAAGTACAATGGTTCTGTAAAATTCACTCACACAAAGTGTGGTGCTTGGCTGACATAATCTTCAGAATGTCCTGATCTTATAAGAAGGGGCAAATCTTCAGTGGAAAATCAGTGGTTCTTGTTTTCTGAAGTTCAGTGTTTTGTTTTACAATATCGTTCAGTTTTTGAGGATGTGTTCTGGAGGGACTAAGCAAGCAGTATCATCAGCAATAGCGTATTGGTGAGCTATAAACTTCAAAGGAGTAGGTTGTTTTTCACTAATGTGTGTTTTATAGAAGACATGAACCCTTGTGCTAGTTTATTTGCAACATTTGTTATCATCCTGCATTGTTTCTGGCTTACAGTAGGACCTGCAAAAAGAAAAAGACAGCTGGTGCTCTGAATTGATGACTGATAAAGCATCGGTGTTGCCAATGGGTTTTCATTAAAAATATAAATCTTGGTCTTGCAGCAACTGGTGTTTTGCAGTTGATCTAAGAAAAGCAAAGGCTTCACTAATTACTTTTTTTTGGTAGAAATGCTTTTCAACAGCTGCATGGAATTTAGTTATTTGAAACCATCAGCACATAACCTCATATAGAACTCGGAGTTTGTGAGCTCAACTCTGCTCTCTGCATCTTCTCACAGCTTTACACAAGCATTGCTTTTTCAGTTTGAGAATAAGCAGTATATTGACATAATACCTTTCAGTTGTAAATTCTGCTTTTTAACAGTGAATACTGTATTTTCCATGTTTCTTCAGGGCTTGCTGGAAAGATTATAAAAGCCATCCTCAAGGAAGGATTTGAGATTTCAGCTTTGCAGATGGTAGGTTTCCTTTTGTGTGTTTTTATGATAAATAGAAGTTGGAGTAGTGCTGTATGCATGTTGTAGCAGTGCACAGGTGTCTTCCTGCAGTAAAAAAATAAAACCCTTGTGCAGACTGTAGCAATGTTTTGGCATCAGCATTGTCCTTGTGATATTTGTGTTTTAGTATCTGATTGATCAGCTAATCTGTTTCTGTTTGCTTGGTGACCTTGAGCCAAGACACTTCACTTCCCCATATCTGAGTTTCTCTATAGTCAGCAGGGGTGATAATTATATCTGTCTCTTCTGGAGCCGTTTGAGATATCTTTACAAAATGTACTAGCTAAGATTAATGAAACTATTGTTAATATCCTTCCTTAATTTTTTAAAGTATATATTTAGTACTAATTATGGGGAATGCTTTTAAAGGTATTTAAGGGATTTTGACACCCTGAGCACCCTCTGCACTAAAGGGATCTGGCACAGAGATTGTTCCCAAGAGTCCTGCCCTTCAATTCTGGCAGAAGTCTCAAGTTCTGACATTCTCCTCTCACTCAAATCCCCATCACAAATGAAGAATAGCCTCTTTCTTAGTGGGATCAGCCAACACTACATTGCCTACTTGTATTTGATGTGGAAAAAGATAACTGTGTGCTGTGTTGCCTGTGGCGTCAATGGCTCTGTTGCTGACAGCTTCATATTTTAGTACTGTAAAGCCATTCCTTTTACCTAGTACAGCTTAGAGGATTCTGAATGTTTGCTGGTTAAGAAGGGATGTCTGTGTATTCCTGTTGTTGTTTAATTCAGACTGGCTAACATTTTGCTTTTCTTAGTTCAACATGGAGCGTACAAATGTGGAAGAGTTTTATGAGATTTACAAAGGTGTCGTCCCTGAATACCTGGTAAGCATAAGTTTAACAAAAATCTGTTTAAAAATAAAATATGCTCCAGTGAGGAAATTACCACATCTCCTTTTGCTTGGGATTGTGGTGTGGTTTCTTTTATGAACCTGGTATTGAGCAGTTGTAGTTTGTTCTCAAATTAATTCATTGTGAGAATTGTGTTATGTGTGTCATAATAGAGGAGAGCCTTTCATGAAAATTGTTCAGCCAAGGAATTTGTAAAATACAACAGAGTCATGTCCCTGGCTTCCCTCAGAAAAGTTATTTTATTGATGTTGAGCTATGAGAATGTATCACACCTGCATCTTTGATTGGATATTGCAATAGTGGCTTGGACCAAAATACATGTTTATCATTTTATTTACAATGAGGGTGCTGTATTGGAGGCTTTCCTAATGACATCTTGAACTATTCTTTGGTTTATTCATATGACTTTCATAAATATTCAGAAAATTTAAGAAGTTTAAGATATCCTGTAATCCCAGTGGACATCTGAGACTCTCTACAGTATTATGCTTTGTTGTACTGTCACATAAAACTTTCTCACTGCAGATAGAACAATGGGAATACAAAAAGATGAGCCTGTCTTTCTGGATCACCTTCTCTCAGCACATTTGGATTCATTTTACTTATAGTAATTTTTACTTTACTATGTAATTTACTCATAGTAATGAGTTTAACTTCACTGCCATGGTATTATGTTGCAAATTCTTCTTAATTTTTAAATGGTTACAATATTGTATGTTTTCTACATATTTACTAATGCTACTCTGAAAATCAATTTTTTTTCTCTCCTTTATGATTATTCAGTCTAAACTTCAACAGGGTTAGTAGATTTGTCTTTAAGTGGGTTAGGAGTACTGTTAGTTCACTGTCAGACTGGGGAATACTCATAAGGCCTCCTCTGAACATCATTTTTGACAATGTGGCAGAATTTAAAAGTATGTGGCAGAATTTAAAAGTGGAAGTATCTGACCAGTATTTTAGGGCCTGAGGAGTCCTGTAGTGCTGCAAAAGTCTCTGCTTTGAACCACATGGGAAATTCTCTACCATTTTCTGCAGCTCTTGGGCTGCACAATCTCTAACCCTCTAACTAAAGTTGAAAATTTTAGTTACATAATTCAATTGGAGAGTTACTCAGAAGGAAAGGTGACATTTAAACAAGGTAGGTCAATAAAAGAAATATGTTTTAGGTGATGTCAAGATAAGTGAGAATCTATGGCTCCATCCTGCAAGTTATATGTGTGGATTGCCTCAGTTAAAAATAAATTAATATTTTTATGCACTCAGGATATATGAGAAAATGTGGAAAAGCTAATCATTTTGGTAAAGGGTTCTGGAGATGGCACACAAGGGAACATCAACAGATATTGTCAGTGCAGTCCAAATAGGAAAGTATTTTACAAAATAGGATATTGGAGAAAGACTATGACCTCTTCTATATGTGACTCAGAACCATCTGTTTTGATCTAAATTTTATTTACCATTCCAAAATAACTCAGCACAGAAGATGAGCGGCATCCAGAAATCCTTTTAAAAAACTGTACTTCCATTTCTTCCAGTTATTCCTTGTCAGTCAGATAAAGGTTTAACATTGTATATAAAGTACTTTGTGAAAAGAGAAAGCTGTACAATTGCCCAAAATTTTAGCATTGTTAGTATTCACCTACATGGGATTTTACATGCTGTTGCTTAGCTTTTGTGCTGTTTTGCTTTGTACTTCCTACACTAGCAGAATAAAAAATGGGGGGGGGGCAGTGAGATTATTTTAGATCAGCTCAGAATCCACTTTGTTGATGTAAAGGTGTTCAAGTCTCAGCTCTGTGCAGTATTGAAGGAGTCAGGAGTAACTTTGGTCATGTTGTTCACTGTTGCTGGTGGGGATGTCCGTGCTGAGACAGAAACAATTGAAGAGGGAGGAACAAGAGTAACCACGGTTTGCAGGAATTGCAGAGAATTGATTCAACTCAAGTTAAAAGCCCATTTTTTTTCTCTGCTTTCCTGTTAACAGTTGTTTAGACAACAGAATTTAATGAAATGACTTTAGGGTAATATTTCTTAGCAGAATGAAATATGTGGCTCTTGGACCTCTTTTAAACAGAGGATCTGTTGGTGATAACACAGGTTTTGGAATGAAAATATTTATGTTGTAGTCCATGAAGCTAGTCTACACTCTTTTCATGTCCTTAAGGAGTACTTCTACCTAAATTTCCTAGGATCTGGTTGATGATAGAGGCACTAGATACAATTCAGAGAGGGGAGCTTAGGCACATGTTCTCAGTATGGAATCCAGTATGAGGATAGCAGCTTTTTGGAACACAGAGTCATTGTGTATTTATTTTCTGTCATAATTCATAGAAGGAAGAGAAAGACCAAACTTATTTTACTTGTGCTCTTTCGTCCACTCTGTATGCTTTGTCATGGTTCTTCTTTAATCTGCCTGTGGCTGGTGGGCATGATTGCAGAACCTTGCTAGTCCTTACCTGCCCTCCCTTACTTTCTGTGCATGTTTTGTCCTTTGTCTTTCTTCATTGGTTTTGATTCCTTTAATTGTCTTGATTGGTTTAAAACATGTCTGCCCAGATTTCTAGACAGGTATGCAATTTACAAGGGCATGATTTAAAAAAGGAAGTCAGACTAGAACATCAAAATAGATTCTTTCTGCTTGTGAAACCTATACCTCTAATTAACAAACTCCAAATTGGCACTAATGCCCAGAGTTAATTTAGGCTTCTGAAAACTAAGACCCATCTTCATCACCCACACGGAGCTCACGATGTCTCTTTCCTCTCCTGGAGACTCCAGGGAAACAGATGATTTCACTGTAACTGAGATCGTGGTATTAGTACATCACAAGAACGTTGCCAGACCCCTTCCCTAACAGGTTGTGTCACAGGCATGGATTCTGTTGGCTTGTGTGTTTCAGCTTCTATAATAATCTGTGAGGAAAAGACAGAGAGAACCAAAAGCCCAGGAGACATTTTAATGACTTGAAGCCATTGAACAAGTGTATATTTGGAAACAGATATAGGCTGTATACTGGGCTTCTGGTAGGGAACACTGCAAAGTACATTGCTGTCTGTGGAACTGGCTGAACACAGTGTGGTTTTTCAGGCTTAAAACTCAGCAAAGTGCATTCCAGGGATTTAGTCTAGTTTGACAAGTTATGAGATACTGCAATGCAATCTAGGTCCAGATCAATAAGGATGTAACTATATAAAAGTATTATGGATGCTGTTGTATTCTATTCAGTATTCTGCTAAAGCTGGGTATCCAATTTTTCTCAATTTCCACCTTCTAAACCAAGTAGCAAAATGGAAAATATTTCTTTTGTGGCAAATACTAATGGTATCTGTTTAGTGTCCTCACTCTCCTAAATGCACCAATATTTCTTAATTGTTCCTGTCCTGTAAGTTTGGGCCTTCTTTTGGGGAGAAATACAATCCTTGCAAAAGGCCAAAGAGTTCAACTTTTTTCTGTCTTTTTTCTCTTCCAGGAGATGGTTTCAGAGTTGTGTTCAGGTCCTTGCATAGCAATGGAGATTAGACAATTCGATCCTTCAAAAGTGTTCAGAGACTTCTGTGGTCCTTCTGACCCTGTAAGTACTTTTGAGTGATAAATAAAGCTTAAAAAGTTGATGTGCTAAGTGAATTAAAATGTCTGAGTGTGGTATGGCTGCCACATGCCTGTTGCATTCATTAGGTATAACCTTATTACAGAGGTCAAACACTAGCCTTGGTGGACCAATTTGCAAATCCTTTAGCAACCCTTCTGATCTTACCTAAACCAAATGATAAAATAATGTGATGACATTTATGTGAAAGGAAAGCTATCTAGGCAAAAATCTCTGTTAAAGATTCTTAAATGTAATAATGCAAGGCTTCAGAGCCCGAGACTGAACAGTTATTGCTTGTGGATGCCAGTGTAATCAAATGTTAATTCACTGCAGCCTGTGACATTCTCCTAGGATGAAACTGAAAGGAGAATAGGTTCCTTTGATTTTCAAAAGAAAGCAAATAAAAAAGGGTGTCAAAATTCTGATACTTCTTTGCTTCTAGCTTTTGTTTTTCATTTCTTGAGGCAGTTAATTACATATGTGTGATACTGTGTGCAATTTGAGGACAGGCATAAGTGCTGTCTCAGAAGTTTGCGGATTTTTGTTAAACAGGGAAGGCTGCTCTACACACAAGAACAATGAGGTAAAATATCAAGGTGCAGGCTTTGAAGTCAGGGTTTGTATGTTTTTCTTGTTATCATTTAATGTTTTAGTTGCAGACTTCAGGGAAATTCACCAGTCTTCATGGAAAAGAATCACACAGATGAATGTTGGAAGGGAAAAACAAATTATTCAGGATATATTTTCTTCAGATCCAGAGTTTCCATTTTAGAAAGCACAGGCTGAAGGCATTATCCAAACCTTTATTACCTCTTCTGTTTGGTAACATTCAAATATTTCTCTACTGAGTTAGCATCTGGTAAATAGAGCATAAGCCATTTATCTGATGAAGTTTTAACTGGAGGATGGTATATCACTAGTAATGTACACAATATAGTGGTTTCGGTTTTGTTTCATATTCTATGTTTAAGGTTTCTGGTCTTTAGAACATTCAAAGATGCAGTCATTTTATTTAGGCCTATTACATCCTTCTCATGTGTCTGCTTGTTTAATACCTGATACATTAAAATCAACCTGTGCTTGCAAACATTACAGTGGCTTTTGCTTATGAAAGACAATTGTTCCTATATGAGGGGAATTGATTTTCCTTACTCACATGAAAAACTGTCATAACTATACAATGTGTGTAAGCAGCTGTCGATGGCCTGAGTGAACTGAGGGTTGTATAAACTGATGGCTTTTCTGGGTAACAGAACAAAACCACAAAGGAGGGAACTAAATTCCTGTCTCCCAGATCTCTTGCTCCTCAGTGACTAGTGATGCTGTTTGTGTTTCCCTGGTAATGGTTAACTGTCTGTCTTGTGAGTTGAAAAGGAGTATCTGCCTACTTCAAGTGGGAGCAGAGGCTGTAAGTTCTGGACACTGACTTCAGAGCAGTTCCACTAATGGTATGTTTGGAAGACAGGCAACTGTGTTATATTTCTGTGCACTGTTTTCTGTAAAAATTGCAAATTAATTTATTCTCCAAGCACAAAAAGCCTATGTACAGTAACTGCAGCTGCTCTCAAGACTAATCGTTGTCTGAAGTTAATCTGTCTCTTCAGATAGCGTTTGTAGCTTGTCCTTGAGGATAAAGGGGGTAAGGTATCTTGGCTTTTGTCATTCCCAACTAGAATTGTCAGAGAAGTTCACACCTGCACTTTGTGGTTACAATATTTGTCTAAAATAGGAGCAGCAGCAACCATAATAGCAATTCCATTACTGAAAGAGGTTCTATACAGACCATGAAGATAATTTGGACTTTATACTCCAGTGGTTAAGGAGCATCTCATCTAAGTGTCATGTAAATAGTGCATTATTGTTAAGAGATCTGGATCTCTTTATAACTTGTCTATTTACATATGCTAGATCCTGATGTGTGTGCAGTCTGTTCATAAACACAGGAGAAGACCAAGTTCACTACAAAAATGGACCCATTTGGGTCACTTTGGCTCCTGTTAAAGAGTACCCTGTCTGCCATTGAAATCACTGTCATTGCTTTCAAGGCAAAGGGCTATTTGAAGTGAGTAAAGGTGTTGGAATTTGACTTATATAATGAATCTTTCCCAATCACCTGTGTTGTTAATTATATCTTAAATAATTGCTTTGTGGCACATCAGATATCTAAACTGGGTGTGAATGTTAACCACCCTTTCAGTCTGTTCTTGGTTTTGCAGGATGTTTAGGGCTGAGAAAAGAATTAGAATTCTTGTATTTTGAGGATTAGAGTTTAATAAGGTAACAATTTATAACAAGTGTATAATACTAAAAATGAAATGGAACTTTGGGCTATTTTTCTATAAGTGGCTAATATTTTGTTAGCACTGCAGGCCAGTAAAGCTATCTGCCAAAAATACCTTTCATTATAAACCAGTTTATAAATACTTTATTGAAACCTCCTTTTTGGTGTAGGGAAGACAAGTAAACAAAAACCTGGTTTGAGCCTCTTTGTAGTCATGCATGAAGAGCCCTATTGGATCTGGAAAGCAGGAAGTGGGATACAGAGACTTTTCTGGCAGGAGCTGTGCTGAACGTGCTCACTCCCAAAATTACTGTGGTCTGATGGAAGGGCTCACTGTGGCAGATTTCTGGCTTGTGGCACACTTGTCCCCAGTAGATAGTACATGCAGTAGGATATATGCCTTTCTGCAGATCTTGCTGCTCCTTGCATCCTCCTTGTCCTCTGCTGCTTTTCTACTGAGTGTCTGGCAGGCTCACTGTACTCTTGGTGAGCTGTCAACCTCTTTAATCAAAACTTGACCTGGAATGCAGCTCATTCTTTTGTGTCACTGATGGTCTCACCTCAGGCCTTTCTGTGGGCCGGTTGTGATGCTTGTTCTTGTCTTCCAGTTGTACTCTCTAGCCAGGTCCCAGACTACCTGTATGCCTTGCTCTTGGTGTCCCTCTGTGCCTCTTCCTCTCTGCCCTGGTTTGCCTCTGTGGCTAGTTTGTGAATCTTGGAAGTGGGAGGTTCTCTCCACATCTACTGTAATAAACAGCTATTTACTCTTGACTTAATTTTGCAGCACCCCTATAAAAGGCCAGCAGTCATACTGATGCTCATCAAAGAAACAGAAATGTTTCTTTGCAATGTTAATAAGAGCTGTTTCAAAAGGTCTCTGAATGTCATACAAGACTGCACCTTTTCAGGGAGGGGAGGCATCCTCAGGCTCTGCTATGCACACAAAACTATAAGGTTTGAAATGCTGATGTCCTGTTGATGCTGACATCCTTATATCATATTGATATGAGTTTTAGCTTTCTTGTTTTTCAGATTCTGTGCTGCCTAGGGGTGTAGTTCTGAGCTTCATATTAAGTGCTAGTGAGCTCTCTTCACAGAGTACGTAGACAAAACAAATCCTTTTCCTGCTGAAGACCAAGGACAACTTTCAAGCCCAAAGCATAAACAACAGTGGACTGGAGGGAAGAGCAAGAAAGATAGGACCTCAAAACCTGAAGATGTAATTGGATAATTAAACCCCAATATGCATATGGAGGAAAACTTAAAAAAAAATTAATACTTCGTGACCAATCAACCATTTTGTGACCATTCTTAATCCACCTTGGGTGTAGCCTTGGTCAAGCTCCTGTCCTGCCCAAGGTGGATCCTGGAGGCCTTTCAATAAATATCTACTTTATTCTCTAGCTCTATCCAGTCTCTATTTCAGGTCATCCTTCCCAAGGAATCAGTTTCTTCTCTCATTATGGTGAAGTAATATGTCTAACATAGAGTTCAAATCAGCCCAGTCAAGGTTTTGTGAGTTAATTGTTAACTGCAACCAAAGTCTGGCAGAAATGAAGTTGTGTTTCTTCTTCATTGTAAAGAAATGAAAATGTTTGGAGGGATAGGGACAAATGCAGCACAGTGTGCAATTATCAAGAAAACTGTTTTGTTCAAGTTCAGTAAGGAAGAAAAAGAAAGCAACCTATTCTGCATTGATTTGGCTTTCTTTAACATGGACCAGGACATAAAATCTGTAATGGAAAACCTTGGAACAAGGGGATGGTGGCCAGGGAATTCTGTCACTTCTTGAGTTTGCTGGCATTGATATTTCATTTCACTAATGTTTGTGTATTTTTGGCCTCTGGAACAGGTAGAGGCTTTTTGTTATTGCTTAGGTCTGAAGCTACAGCATTAGTTTGCACATCTTTGTGCAGCTTCTGTGTTGAAATAACTGCTTGGTAATCTTTTGTCATGGAGTTGTCAAGATGATTACTTAGTATTCATAAAACACTTGAAAAATGCTGTAGAAACTAGGTTGGGGTTTTTTTGTTTGGTTTGGTGTTGTTGTCTTTTTGGTTTTGTTTTTGGTGGCGATTGTTTGTTTGTTTCTTGGTTTTCTGTTTGGTTTTGGTGGGGTTTTTTTAACTTTGTTCATATGCAAATTAAAAAGTTGGTTATAATACTTGATTCCAGGAGTCTACATTAGCTACGTGTCCCAGGCTGACTGCATAACTTCTAGTATTCCTAAGAGCTTTTACTTGGAATTGGCAGTACACTAAACCTGACTCAAGTCCCTTCTTATGTGAGATATTATTCAAGTGATGGGATGTGCTGCAATATTTCTGCCTCCTGTGGACTGAAAGGGGATTTTCATATACTTGCTTTAAATCCTAACCTGCATTCTTTTTACACTGGGGATTTGCACTTTTAAGTGTAACAGTGTATCAAGTCTTTTGTAGTTTTGCAGGAAAGAGCTGAAAGGGAGATGAGATGGTTTAAAACAAAGCAGTGAACTGAAAGAGCTGGAGTCTGCTTTAGCTCTATTCCTGACCTCACTGTGTGACCTTGGACAAAAAGTTCAATATCTTTCTGCCTCAGTTAATCACATCAGTTAAACAGGGATAACAGTATGAGCCAAAGAGCACTGTTGCTGTAAGATCTTTGTTTCTATAGACCTCCTGTGAATCTCTAGAACTGAAAAATAGGTCTATGTAAGGCCTAAAATGTTGGTGTTCATTCCTAGAGCTACATTATCAGCACAACATTTTCATATTGCATCATATAAAGAATAGTCCAGTGGAAGATGTGAAGGAATATAAAGGCCATTTTTGAGCCTCCAGGTACTCGTTTTCTGGTAATACCTTTATAGCTATTTCAGTGTGGATTCTCCCTATAGCCTAGTGAGCCCTGATAAGAGTGTTGACAATGAAGTACATAATGTCTTTCAAGAGAAATAAGATTTTTAAAATCTAATTCTTTAATGAAGAAGATTTTAATATAATTGATTATCTGCTCAGATAGTCTGAGTCATGTAATAAAAATAAAAACTTTCATTCAGATGCAGACTGTTATCAGCTAGAGTAGCAAACAGACCAATCAATACCAGTTACAATATCCTGCTGTCTAAGCCAGCAATGGGAAAGACATGATTGAATTGCTTTGATGTTATTTAGGGTCAATCATCTGATTCTGCCTTTCAGTTTTTAATTTCTACATTAGCCTCTGCAGGCCTAATTAAAAAGTGTTTTAGACAGAGCTAAGGCCTCTTATTTGGGGGATGGGGTAGTTTTTGTCTGTGGAGGTTGATTCTTCCCTCTAGTGCAGCCCTTTTCTGAGCTGGCACTGCTGATTCATGAAGCCCAAGGTAGCTGTAGATTCAGGGCTTCTCCTGCCTTGTTCCATGTCACCTGTCTGTGCACAGGCAGGGGATCTGGAAGAAAGGAAGTGCTAAGATGTGCTCTAATGACCCACAGCTGCAATGTGACTGCAGCTAGGAGTTTTCATCACTGTTTTAGACTGTCAGTATGGTGGTGTATTATTTGAAATTTACCTCCAACAGTATTACAGTTTCTTGTCAAAGACAAGCCTGTGTCTCTGTGGATACCAAACACCACACCTGTGGCATTGAATTGCTTTCTCTGGTTTAAAAGTCAGAGTCTGCACTGGCTGCACCAGGAACAAAACCAATAATTATTTGTTCTTCCCCTCAAAGCTCTGTGTAGCCCTGGGAGCAGCTGAGAGTCAAGAATCCAAGAAGTAATTTTTACAGGCATGAATTCAGTCTTCATAGGAACTTCTCCTGATGTCTCTTTTGCTTCTGGATATGTACTGGCAGGCCTTGACACCCACCCTACCCCTTCTGCCCTGTTTGCTTTGATCATGTGTGTGTGTGCCTTGTAGTGGCATGGATACATGATCTGCTTTCAGTTTTGAGGTGACCAGCTTAGAGCTGTGTTTCTTGCAGACTGTGTCCCCCAAGCCACTCTTTGCAGGTGATGGGCGGTCCTTTGATGACAAGAGGGATTTCAGCCTCAGGGCAGTATGTCTTTGTGCAGAGATTAGAACAGAGATCAGAGCAGTAGTAATGGAGGAGCCTTCTGCTTGCAAGTGGTTTGCTTTAGAAGTGGCTCCTTGTTGCTGCAGGTTGCTGTCATATGATGGCTGTTCAGTGTCACGGGGAGCTGCAGCTTGTAGGCTCACTTTGATGCTCGATGGCTAGATTGAAATTTGCTGTTATTAGTGGTGACTGACAGTCTCCTTCAGGAGACTAAATATTGACAGAGCCCTCAAGGCCTAACTCTGCTTTAAATCCAGTGTGACTGAGGCACGTTGGCAAAGTTACAGTTGGGAAAAAGAACGCTTTTATCTGCCACTCCTTGTCTGCAGCTCCAGAGCTACTGAACTTGAATGTGTTATCCATGCAGCTATGCTGCCTAAACACATCCTGGATGTGACATCACTGGACTTGAGTTCAGTGTCCCAAATACCAGTAATTTGGAAAAATAGTTAATGAAAGATACTGCATTATCTATTACCAGGCCCACTGCCACCACAGACACATGATACTGGAGAGTCTGCTGCTTCCATCCTCTGGAGAGAAGGTGCTGGTGACCTCTGGGAGAGGATTGAGAGTATATTTGTATCTTGTTTCCACTTGCTGCAATGCCTTTTTTTTTTTTTTTTTTTTTTTTTTTTTTTTTTTT
>VZUI01050032.1:0-11748 GCA_013401135.1 Cettia cetti
TCAAACCCTCCAGGATTTTTTTTTTTTTTTTTTTTTTTTTTTTTTTGTGGAGAAATGAATTAAAGTTGTTTTAAAGGACAAAAAAATAAAATCGCAGTTTTGAAAAACTTCTCTTTTAAACTTCGAATCGCAGAATTTATGGCAGGAAAATGAGTTAAAAGAGGGAGTTTTGTCCAAAACTGGAGTTAATTTGGCCTTTTTTTCCTGGCCTGCGGAATGTACAGGTTGTTGGTTTTTTTCCCCTCAAATCCATTGGGACTAGATTTTCCGGGATAAAAGCTCCACGTCTCACCGATTTTTCCTGGAAAAACGCCCCATTCGGGACTGGTTTTCTCAGGATAAGAGCCCCACTTTTCACCGATTTTCCCTGGATAAAAACCCCGGATTTTACCAGTTTTCCCGGGAATTCCCCTCCAGGAGCTTCCAGAAGCCCCGGGGGTGTTTGGGACCCCCCTTTGTGTCCCCCGGGGTCTTTTGGGGGGTCCCTTTGTGTTCCCAGGGCTGTTCTGGGGTCCCTTTGTGTCCCCAGGACAGTTTTGTGTCCCCAGGGCCCTTTGTGTCCCCAGGGCCCTTTGGGGGGTCCCTTTGTGTCCCCAGGGCTGTTTTGGGGTCCCTTTGTGTCCCCAGGGCCCTTTGGGGGGGTCCCTTTGTGTCCCCAGGGCTGTTTGGGGGGGGTCCCTTTGTGTCCCCAGGGCTGTTTGGGGGTCCCTTTGTGTCCCCAGGGCTGTTTTGGGGGGGTCCCTTTGTGTCCCCCCCGCTTTGGGGTCCCCCCCCCGAACCTTCCCCGCCCTCAGCGCTCCTGGGGGCGTGGTCTCCCACCCAGGCCCCGCCTCTTCTCTTCTCCCACTTCCATTGGCTTTCGGCGCTGTCAATCACTCCCCACAGCCAGTCCCGAGCAGGGGCCTGCCCTCTGGCTGTTTCCCGCCTCTTTGGCTCATCTCGCCCTTTTATTGGCTGTTCTCGCTGTCAATCTAAACCCCGGGTTGCCGCCCCTGCTCGCTTTGTGGGCGTGGCCCCCCGTAATTGACAGCGCGCTCGCCCAATGAGGGGCGGAGCCTCGCCGCCTCCCCGACGTACGGCGGGGCCGGGGGGGGGGAATTTGGGGAGGGGGGAGAATTTTGGGGGCCTCGGGGCCCCCCGGGACCCCCCGGGCCCCCCCCGGGACCCCTCGGGGGCGGGGCCGGGCCCGGCCGCTCCGGCCCTTTGTGTCGGCGAGCGGCGGGCGAGGGGCCGGGAGCGGCTCGGGGGGGCTGCGGGAGGGACCCCCAGGTTTGAATGGGGGCGGGGGCTGCGGACCCCCAGGGTTCGGGGGTGGGGGGGGCCGGACCGCAGGTCTGGGGGGGCTGCGGGACCCAGGGCTGGGGGGGCTTCAGGGATGGGAGGGGCCGGGAGGGCTCCGCGACCCCAGGTTTGAAATGGGGAAGGGGCAGGACCCCAGCTCTGGGGGGGGTTGTGGGACCCCCAGGTTGGGGGGGGGCTTCGGGGCCGGGAGGGCCGGTCGGGATCCCCAGGGTTGGGGGGGCTGCGGGGGTCGGGACCCAGGTCTGCGGGGATTTGGGGCTGGGGCGGGGGCAGGACCCCAGTTCCGGGGTTCGCGATGGACTCGGGGCGGGGGGGGAGCTGTAAAGCTGGGGGGACGCCCCGGATGGGATTGAGGGGGGGGGTCTTTCCATAAGTACCCCCTGTCCCCCCTCCCTTCCCAGATCCACATCGCGACATTCGCGGGGGGGGTCACGACAGAGCCCGGCAGGATGGAGACCCCCCCTCCCCACCCGCGCTGGCGGCTGCGACCCCCGGAGGGGAGCCCGGAGCGGGGAGCGGACACGGGGGGCTGCGCGCCCCGCGGGGAGTGGACGCGGCGCCTCGTCCCGGCCCTTCCCGCTGCTCCCGGTGGTCCCGGCGGAGCTTCGGGCGGGGCCGGTACCGAGCTGCGGCGGCTCCGGTTCCGGCAGTTCCGCTACCAGGAGGCGGCGGGGCCGCGGGACGTGTGGCGGAGGCTGCGGGAGCTGTCGCGGCGCTGGCTGCGGCCCGAGGAGCGCAGCAAGGAGCAGATCATGGAGCTGCTGGTGCTGGAGCAGTTCCTCAGCATCCTGCCCGAGGACATCCAGAGCTGGGTGTGGGTGCGGCACCCCGAGTCCTGCGCGCAGGCCGTGGCCCTGGCAGAGAGCTTCCAGCTGGGCCGAGAGGATCCCGATGGGATCTGGGAGCAGCAGGTGGGATTTGGGGTGGGGAAGGGGCTTCCCTGGGGGTCCTGGCCCCCAAATTGGGGAGAATTGGCCTGCAAGGAGATCCCGATGGGATTTGGGGTGGGGAAGGGGCTTCCCTGAGGGTCCGTCCCTGCTTTGGGATTCTGAGATTGTTCCCAGGAAAAGACCCCAAAATTGGGCCTGGGAGGAGGGTCCTGGGCACCCAAAATCTTTTTGGGGTCTTTGGGGTTCTCCAGCACCTGAATTCCTTTCAAAGCTTTTGGGGGTCCTGGGCATCCAAATCCTCTTGGCAGCTTTTGGGGGTCCTGGGCCCCAAAATTCCCTCTGGGGGTCCTGACAACCCAAAACCCCTCAGCATCTTTTGGGGATCTCCAGCATCCAAAACTTTGAGAGCTTTTGGGGGGGTCCGAGGCATCCAAATCTCCTCCACAACTCCTGGGGGGTCCCTAAATCTTCCCTGCATCTCTTTAGGGGTCCCAACCCCCAAAATCTCTGTGGAATCTTTTGGGGGTCCTGAGCCCCCAAATCCCCTCTGGAGGTCCCCAGCACCCAAAACCCCTTTAGAGCTTTTGGGGGTCCCAAGCCCCCAAATCCTCTCTGGGGATCCCCAGCACCCAAAACCCTTTCAGAGCTTTTGGGGGTCCCGAGCCCCCAAATCCCCTCTGGGGATCCCCAGCACCCAAAACCCTTTCAGAGCTTTTGGGGGTCCCGTACCCCCAAATCCCCTCGGCAGCTGCGTGTCCCCGTGTCCCCCAGGTGACCGTGAGGGTGAAGGTGGAGGACGTGGCCCCCGGGGACGTGGAGGACCCCGGAGCTTTGGGGGTCCCACTGAGCCCCCCCTCAGAGCCCCCCCAGGAGGAAGCAGCCGAGGAAGAGGAGCCATGGGAAGGAGGTACTGGGGTGGGGCAGGAAAAGCTTCAGACACCCCAAAAACGGGGTCAGGGTGGTGCCAGGGGGAGCTTGGAGGTGATGGGACCCAAAAATCATCTCGGGGGCCCCAAAAGTCACCTCAGTGGCCCCAAAAGTCATCTCCTGGGTCTCAAAATTATCTCAGTGGAGCCAAAATCCCAATCCTGGGGTCAAAAACCATCCTATGGGCATAAAGCCATCTCCTTGGGACAAAATCAACTTTTTGGGGTCAAAAACTACTTTTTTGGGGGTCAGAACAATCTCACTGGGTCAAAAACCATCTCCTCGGGTCAAAAACCATCTCCTTGGGTCAAAAACCATCTCCTTGGGTCGAAAGCCATCTCCTAGGGCCAAAATCATCTGCTTGTGTCAGAAACCATCTTGGGCTCAAAACTGTCTCATTGGGCAAAACCATCTTGGGTCAAAAACTGCCTCCTTAGAGTCAGAAACAATTTTGGGTTCCAAAACCATCTCAGTGGCCACAAATCCATCTCCTTGGGCTCCATCTCCTTGGGCTCTATCGGCTCCATCTTCTTGGGTTCCACTTCCTTGGGCTTCATCTCCTTGTGCTCCAAATCCACCTCCATGAACTCCAAAACCACCTCCTTGGGCTCCAACTCCTTGGGCCCCAAAATCACCTCCTTGGGTTCCAAAACCACCTCCTTGGGCTCCAAGTCCATCTCCTTGGGCTCCATCTCCTTGGGCTCCAAAACCATCTCTTTGTGCTCCAAATCCACCTCCATGAGCTCCAAATCCACCTCTTTGTGCTCCAAATCCACCTCCTTGGGCTCCATCTCCTTGGACTCCAAAACCACCTCCATGAGCTCTAAAACCATCTCCTTGGGCTCCAGGTCCATCTCCATGAGTTCCAAATCCACCTCCTTGGGCTCCATCTCCTTGGGCTCCATCTCCTTGGGCTCCATCTCCTTGGGCTCCAAAACCACCTCCATGAGTTCCAAAACATCTCCTTGGGCTCCACCTCCCTGGGCTCCCTATCCTTGGGCTCCCTATCCTTGGGCTCCATCTCCTTGGGCTCCATCTCCTTGGGCTCCAAAATCACCTCCTTAGGTTCCAAAACCTTCTGCTTGGGCTCCAAATCCATCTCCTTGGGCTCCCTATCCCTGGGCTCCCTATCCCTGGGCTCCACCTCCACCTCCGTGGTCCGACCCCACCTGACCGAGGTCCAGCCTCACCCATCTCCCCTGGCCCCCCGTGGGTGTCTCTGTGGGGTCAGCGGTGAGCTCTGCACCCTCCCCAGCCCCTCTGGAGCCGCACATTCCCCATGGAGGCCCCTTCTCCTCTCCCCAAAGGTCCCACCACGGCCCCGGCGCCTCCCCCTCCCCAACCCCAGCGCCGCCGAGGAGCCCCGAAGCCCCCGACCCCCGGGGACCCCCCGGCCCGGCCCTTCCCCTGCGGGCAGTGCGGGAAATCTTTCGGCCGCCTGACGCACCTGAAGACGCACGAGCGGACGCACACGGGGGCGAAGCCGTACGGCTGCGGCGCCTGCGGGAAGCGCTTCGGCCACCTGTCCACGCTGACCACGCACCGGCGGCTGCACACAGGCGAGCGGCCCTACGGCTGCGGCGCCTGCGGGAAGAGCTTCACCAACCCCTCGGACCTCAACAAGCACCAGCGCTCGCACACGGGTGAGAGGCCCTACCCGTGCCCGGCCTGCGGCAAGCGCTTCAGCCAGCAGTCCAACCTGACCATGCACCGCCGCAGCCACACGCAGGAGCGGCCCTACGCCTGCCGCAGCTGCGCCAAGAGCTTCAAGTACCTGGCGGACCTGACGGTGCACGAGCGCTCGCACACCGGGGAGAGGCCCTTCCCCTGCGGCCACTGCGGGAAGAGCTTCAGCAACAAGTCCTCGCTGGCCCGGCACACGCGGATCCACGCCAGGGACAAGTGATGGCAGCTGAGGGGGGGAGTGGGGGGTGGTGGTGGGGCCTGCTGGCTCCAGGTTTGGCTGCCTGCTCCTGGAGGTGGTGCTGAGGTGGCGAAACATGGATGAGGATGGACACAAGCGGATGTTTGGTTTCCCCCAGGAGCCTGGTGGCTCCATGATCCCGTTCCCTGCTCCCAGGGATCCAGCAGGGGTGGTGGGACCATGACTGATGTCCCCCATGATCCTGGTGGCTGCAGGATCCCATTCCCTGCTCCTGGAGATGGGGGCAATGTCCCCCAGGAGCTGGTGGCCCCCAGGGCTGTCCTGAGATGGATCAAACATGGATGAGGATGGACGTGAGCGGATGTTTGGTGTCTCCCATGACCTGGTGGCTCCGTGATCCCATTCCCTGCTCCCAGGGATCCAGCAGGGGTGGGATTGATGTCCCCCAGGTGACCCCCAGGACTGTCCTGAGCTGGGTCAGACACGTGGGGATGGATGTGAACTGATGCTGGGGGTCTCCCATTTCCCAATCCTTGCTCCCAGAGGTCCAGCACAGCTGCTGGGGACACAGGTGAACGGTGTCCCCCAGGACCTGGTGGCCCCAGGATGGTCCTGAGTGGGTCACACCTGGGTGAGGATGGACACGAGCTGACGGCCGACTCCACCATCCCGTTCCCAGCTCCTGGAGATGCAGGGTGGGTGGTGGCACCGTGACTCTGGACACCCCCATGACCTGGTGGCTCCATGGCCCCATTTCCCCAAGAAATTTGGGGTGGCCCCAATTCCCTTCTTCCCCCTCCCAGGAAGTTCAGGGCGTCCCCAAATTCCTGCTCCTCCCGATCCCAATTTGGGCTCTCCCCAAGTCCCAGACCCCCCAAAATCCTGGACATTCCCCCCACCCCCCTCGGCCTTGCAATGGGATTTCTGCCTTGAATTTTGGGATTTTTTTTCCCCCTCCCGACTTCTCCAGGACCCCTGAGATCCCTTGGCCCCTCTTTTTTTTTGTTTTTTTCCCCATTTTTATTTATCCCTTTGCTTCTGAAATCCCTTTATGGCGGAAAATGGGAATTCAGATGGAAAACTCCACATTTTCCTGCACTGCTGCCCTGAGGTTTTGGGCAGGGACGAAGGTTCTGCCACAAAAACCAAGAACACAGGAGAAACCCCAAACCCAGTGATTTTCCCTCATTGCTGGAGGATTTTTGGGGGAGAAAACGGGAAATTTAACTGGGAAAGGCCGCAATTTTTTGCGCTTTCGAACAGGGGCGAAGCTTCTGCCATGAAAATGAGGAAGATTAGCAAAAAAAGCCCAAAAACTGCAGCAACTTTCCTGGATTTCATGGGTTTTTTGGAAGAAAACCGGAAATTCCGAGTGTGGTTACGCCATGAAACCGAAAAATTCCAGGAAAAAAAAAAAAAATCCCTGAAACCCAAGGGATTTTTTGGGGGAGAAAAAAGGAAAACCACATTTCCCTGCGTCGTGGGGTGAAGTTTATGCCATAAAAGCCGAAAATACGGGAAAAGCACAGCCAGGCCGAGCGTTGCCAGGGACTCGCGAGGCTTTTTTTGGGGGAAAGCGGGATTTGAGGAGTTAGGGCGGGCAGGGTGGGAGGTCACTGAGGCGGTAGCAGCGCTCGAGGCCGGCGCGGGCGTCGGTGACGGCGCTGATCTGCGCCCAGCCGGTGATGGGCACGCGGTGCGGGCGGCCCGAGCGGAACTCCCGCGTCAGCCGGGCCGAGAAGGGGACGCGGATTTGCCGCCGGAGCCCTCGGAGAACCACGGAGCACTGGGAGCGCGCCGGGATCTCCGTGCGGAGCCGGTGGAGCCGCGACACGAAGCGCGCGGAGCTGGCGCCGCCCGCCCAGGGCACGGCGGTGACATTCCCCAAATCCCACCCGGCCCCTTCCCGAAAAACCAGCGGGGCCGCTCGGAGCACGCCCTGCGCGGCCGCCAGCGCCGGCAGCTCCGCGCTCCAGCCGTGCTCCACCTCCGTGGCCTCCTCCACGGTGACGGATTTCGGAGCAGCCTCGCAGCCGTCGTTCCTCACCGGCACCTCGGCCAGCTCGGCGGGCTCGGAGCTCTCCAGCGCGGCGCTGGCGTTGTAGGACACGTCGGAGATGGAGATCCCGACCGCGCCTTGCCGCACCACCAGGATCTGGTACCACTTGTACCAGATCTCCTCGCCCTCCACGGCCACGAAGAGCGCCTGCTGCTCCTTGGAGGCTTTGCCCAGCCCGGCCGCGCTGCGGCCCACGAAGAGGTCGGTGAGGGGACAGCCCTCGACGGCGCCCTCGGGGGTGCTGCCGAAGGAGGTGTTCACCCAGTCCAGCGCCTCGAAGCCGCCGGGGTTGAGCAGCAGCTGGAAGTCGGCGCTGCGCAGCTCCTGCTCGGCCCAGGCGAAGGAGCAGAAGGCGCCGCGCTCGGGGTCGAAGGCGCCCAGGTTGCAGCCCCAGGCCCGCGTGGAGCAGACGAACTCGGCGCGGCCGGTGCGGCCGTTCCAGCTGGAGACGGCGTCGGGCGGGACGTGGCCGGGAAAAGGGACCCAGGAGAGCCAGGACGGGGCGGGCTCGGAGCGAGGCCGACGGGGAAGGGGCCGGGCGGGAGCTGGAACGAGGAGGGGAGGGACTGGGATCGACTGGGAGGGACTGGGAGGAGATTGGGATGGACTGGGAGGAGATTGGGATGGACTGGGAGGGACTGGGATGGATTGGGAGGGACTGGGATCGACTGGGAATGGATTGGGATGGACTGGGAGGGACTGGGATGGACTGGGAGGGACTGGGATGGACTGGGATGAGATTGGGATGGACTGGGAGGGACTGGGAATGGATTGGGAGGGACTGGGATGGACTGGGAATGGATTGGCATGGACTGGGATGAGTTTGGGAATGGATTGGGATGGACTGGGAATGGACTGGGAATGGATTGGGAGGGACTGGGATACTCTGGGATACTCTGGGGTATTCTGGGCCGTACTGGGCCGTGCTGGGCTGGGGCTCCATGCCAGGACTCACCGGGGAGCTCCAGGGGTCTCCTTCCCGGGGTCGGCACCGCCGGAATTCCCAAAATCCCCGAAATTCCCGCGCCGAGGAGCAGGAGGGCCAAGAACTGGGGGAGGGGGGGCCCAGGGGGCATCACCGTCCCCCCATCCCAAGTCCCCAAATCCCAAAATCCCCAAATGGCAAAATCCCCAATCCCCAAATCCCAAAATCCCCCAAATCCCCTAAATCCCCAATTCCAAATCCCAAAATCCCCAAATTCCAAATCCCTAAATCCCAAATCCCCAAAATCCCAAATCTCAAAATCCCTAAATCCCAAATCTCAAAATCCCTAAATCCCAAATCCCCTAAATCCCCTAAATCCCCAATTCCAAATCCCAAAATCACCAAATTCCAAATCCCCAATTCCAAATCCCAAAATTCCCCTACCTGGAGCGGCGCCATTGCCCCGGAGCCTGCAGAAAATCCAGGAATGGCCCCAAAAAGTCGCATCCACCCTCCCCAAATCCACATTTTGGGGTCACTTTGCCCAAAATCCACTTTTTTTGTCCCTCCCTTCATATTTTGGGGTTCCCTCCCCAAAATTCCCCATTTTTGGGGCTCCCTGGCTTCAAATTTGGGGTTTTCCAAATCCCAAACTCCAAATTTTGGGGATTTTCCCCTCCCCAAATCCACATTTTGGGGTCCCAATTCCCAAACTCCAAATTTTGGGGATTCCAATTCTAAATTTTGGGGTTCTCCCCTTCCCAAAATCCAAATTTGAGGCTCCTCCCTTTTCCCAAAATCCCCGTTTTTTGTTCCTCCCTTCAAATTTTGGGGGAATTTTCCCTTTTCCCAAAATCCCCTCCAAAATTCTCCATTTTTGGGGCTCCCTGGCTCCAAATTTGGGGTTCCCCAAATCCTAAACTCCGAATTTTGGGGCTCCTCCCACCCCCAGCTCCAATTTTGGGATCCCCCAATTTCCAGATCCAAATTTTGGGAATTTCCCCTCCCCAAATCCACATTTTGGGATTCCCCAGCTCCAAATTTGGGGTCTCTTCACCCTAAATCCACATTTTTGGGTTCCCCCCTTCAAATTTTGGGGCTCCCCTTCCCAAAATTCCCCATTTTTGGGGCTCCCTGGCTCCAAATTTGGGGGTTTCCAAATCCCAAACTCCAAATTTTGGGGTCCCCTCCTCACCTGTGCTCCCTTTTCCAGGTAAATCCGGTTTTTTTGGGAGTTCTCAGCCGATTTTTGGTGTTTTACGTGTGATTGGAGCCCCGAAAACGCCCCCAAAACCCCCCAGGAAAAACGTCAAAAATGCAAAAAAGTAAAAAAAAAAAACCAAAAAAAGAGAAGTGGGATTTTTTTGTGGGGGATTTTTCTGCTTTCTGGGGATTTTTCACTTCACTTTTCAGGATTTATTTTTAATTTTGTTTTAAATTCAAGCCCCAAAAAGGTCAAAAAGAAAATTCAAAATCAGCAATTTTGGGAGAAATTCAGAAATTTCTGGGTTTTTTTCCCAGGGGTTTTAAATTTATTTTTGTTCGTTTTAAGGAATGATCTTCAAAAATGAGCCAAAAGCCCCCCAAAACCAGGGACAGACCCCAAAAATCCCCTAAACCCCCCAAAATGAACCCAAAACTCCCAAAATGAACCCCAAACCCCCCAAAATTAATCCAAACCCCCAAAATGAACCCAAAACCCCCCAAAATGAACCCCAAACCCCAAAATGAAGCCAAAACCCCCCAAAATGAAGCCAAAACCCCCCAAAATGAACCCAAAACCCCAAAATGAACCCAAAATCACCTGGAGAGCCCCAAAAAATCAACCCAGGGGATTCTAAAAATTCCAAATTTTGGTTTTTTTCCCACCCAAAAATGGTCCCTTCCCCCCCAAAATTGTTCTCAAACTGACCCCAAAAATCCAAAAAAAATCCCAAATTTCTCCCCCACGCCCTCCCAGTGCTCCCAGTCCCAAACTGGGAAGGAACTGGAGCAGCCACAGATCCAAGGAAACTTTATTGAGGGAGGGGGAAAACCCCAAAAATTGGGGAAAAAACCCAAAAATGAGAGAAAGACCCCAAAAAAAGGGGGGAATTTCCCCCAAAGTAGTGTCAGTGTCCCCAAAAAAAGGGGGAAAGACCCCCCAGGGGGATCCAGAATCCCTAAGAAAAGAAAGAAAATCCCAAAAAGGGGGGGAAA
This sequence comes from Cettia cetti, assembly GCA_013401135.1. Classification (NCBI taxonomy): domain Eukaryota; kingdom Metazoa; phylum Chordata; class Aves; order Passeriformes; family Sylviidae; genus Cettia; species Cettia cetti. The sequence continues at coordinate 10,188 of VZUI01050032.1, forward strand.
TCCCAAAAAAAGGAGGGGAAATCCCAAAAAAGGAGGAGAAATTTAAAAAAAAAAAGGGAAAAATCCCAAAAAGTGGAGGAGAAATTCCAAAAAAAGGGAAAAATCCCAAAAAATGGAGGAGAAATCCTTAAAATTTGGAGGGAATCTCAAGAAAAGGGGGGAAAATCCAAGAAAAAAGGGGGGAATTCCACTGGGGAGGAGTCAGAGTCCAAAAATACCCAAAAAATCAGAATAAAGGGGGGAAATTCACCCCCCTCTGGGATGGCTGAAAATCCCAAAAAAAAAAATCCCCCAAAAAATCCCCCAAAAAAGAGGGGAAATCCCAAAAAAGGGGGGAGAAATCCCAAAAAAAAGGGGGGAAATCCCAAATAAAGGGGGAAAATCCCAAAAAAAGGGGGAAATCCCAAATAAAGGGGGAAAAAATCCCAAATAAATTTTAAAAAATATCCCCAAAAAAGGGGGAAAATCCCAAATAAAGGGGGTGATCCCATAAATCTTGGGGCTCAGTCTCGGCGCAGGTTCTTGAGCCGCTCCTCCAGGTTGGGGAAAAGGATCTCAAAAAAAAGAGGAAAAATCCCAAAAAACCCGGGAAAATCCCAAAAAAAGGGGGGAAATCCAAAAAAAATCCCAAAAAAGGGGGAAATCCCAAATAAAGGGGGCGACCCCATAAGTCCTGGGGCTTTCAGTGCCAGCACAGGTTCTTGAGCCGCTCCTCCAGGCTGGGGAAAAAAAATCTCCAAAAAAAGAGGAAAAATCCCAAAAAAACCAGGAAAAAATCCCAAAAAAAGGGGGAAAATCCCAAAAAAAATCCCAAAAAAGGGGGAAATCCCAAATAAAGGGGGCGATCCCATAAATCTTGGGGCTCAGTCTCGGCGCAGGTTCTTGAGCCGCTCCTCAAGGTTGGGGAAAAAAATCTCCAAAAAAAGAGGGAAAATCCAAAAAAAATCAAAAAAAAATCCCAAAAAAAGGGGGGAAATCCCAAATAAAGGGGGTGACCCCATAAATTGTGCAGAAACCCCATAAGTGTCGGGCTCAGTCCCGGCGCAGGTTCCTGAGCTGCTCCTCCAGGCTGGGGAAAAAAAAATCTCAAAAAAAAGAGGAAAAATCCCAAAAAAAGGGGAAAATCCCAAAAAAATCCCCAAAAAGGGGGGAAATCCCAAATAAAGGGGATAAATCCCATAACTCTCAGGGCTCCCTGAGAGGGCAGGTTCTTGAGCCGCTCCTCCAGGTCGGGGAAAAAAATCCCAAAAAATCTCCAAAAAAATCAAAAAAAAATCCCAAAAAAAAGGGAAAATCCCAAAAAACGGGGGGAAATCCCAAATAAAGGGGGTGACCCCATAACTGTCGGGGCTCAGTCCCGGCGCAGGTTCTTGAGCCGCTCCTCCAGGTCCGCGTCCGCATCGGCCAAAGCGGCACCGGCGGCCTCGGCCCCGCCGCGCCCCTCCCCCACCGCCAGCGACCCGCCCGGGGCCGGCAAAGCTGGGACAGAGAGGGGACAGAGAGGGGACAGGGAGGTGACAGAGAGGGGACAGGGAGGGGACAGAGAGGGGACAGGGAGGGG
>VZUI01050033.1:0-10180 GCA_013401135.1 Cettia cetti
CCATCCCAACCCATCCCATCCCATCCCATCCCATCCCATCCCAGCCCAGCCCATCCCATCCCAGCCCATCCCATCCCATCCCATCCCATCCCATCCCATCCCATCCCATCCCATCCCATCCCATCCCAGCCCATCCCAGCCCAGCCCATCCCATCCCAGCCCATCCCAGCCCAGCCCATCCCAGCCCATCCCAGCCCATCCCAGCCCAGCCCAGCCCAGCCCATCCCATCCCATCCCATCCCAGCCCATCCCAGCCCATCCCATCCCAGCCCATCCCACCCCTCTCCACCTGCCAGAGGTCAGAGCTGCAGAGCCCTCACCCCCAGGACTGTCCTTGCAGGCTCTGCAGGACTTGGAAACCCTTGGAAAGCTTTCCACAGCCATCCCCAAAATAGTCCCCTACGGAGCAGCAGCCATGAGCCCATTTGCTAACGGGCCAAAGATAAATCCTCAGTGGGGGGGAAGAAATCCTGGGATTTCCAGACAAGCACCCCACGGGGTGCAGCAGGACAAGTGCCCCCTTCCAGGCCTGCTGGGTCACCAGGGGCTTGCCAGAGCAGCGGGCTAATTGCCAGGGCTGCCTTTCAGGCTAATTGCCAGGGCTGCCTTTCAGGCTAATTGCCAGGGCTGCCTTTCAGCTGGATCAGGCACGGGGCACTCAGCCGGGAATGCCGGCTTTGCTGAAACAGGAATCCTGGGATCACCTTACAGTGAGTTAAACCCCTCAATGGAGCCTCGGATGCTTTCCCTCTCCCTGCCTCTCCCCCCTGGCTTTTCCTCAGTAATTCCTTCACAGCTCTAATGTCAGTCAGAAAAAAATCAGTATTGCAGAGGAAATTTCTGCAAGGGCTTAATGGTCTTTCTTGGCAGCAGCTCCTGGGCCAGGGCTGGCTCTCCTGCTCCTCAGCATCCCCCTGGCTGCTCCAGTGTCCCCTCCAGAGCTGCCTGGCAGGTGTACGGTGGGACAGGGATTCTGTGTGCCACAGGCAGCATTTTTCCTCTCCAAGGCTGGAGAGGGGAAAAAAAAAGAAAGGAGCAGAGAGCCCCAAGCTGCTGCCAGACCTACTGCTGGGCCACCTGACGGGAAGCCCCATTCCTGCAAGTGTTACAGGGCCTAAAGGGGTCCAAAACAGCTGGAGAGGGACTTGGGACAAGGCCTGGAGCAACAGGGTAAGGAGGAATGGCTTCCCAGCGCCAGAGGGCAGGGCTGGATGGGAGATTGGGCAGGAATTGTTCCCTGTGAGGGTGGGCAGGCCCTGGCACAGGGTGCCCAGAGCAGCTGTGGCTGCCCCTGCATCCCTGGCAGTGCCCAAGGCCAGGTTGGACACTGGGGCTGGAGCAGCCTGGGACAGTGGGAGGTGTCCCTGCCATGGCAGGGGTGGGAATGGATGGGTTTTAAGCTCCCTTCCAGTGAGGGCATTCCCAGGATCCTGCTGCTCCAGCAGCTGCCTCCTCACACCCGACTGCAGCCAGGCACCGGAACCACCCGAGAGGAAATCAGGGCTGCCCTGCACTGCACCCCTGTGCCAGCGGGGAAAACTCTCCCCCACCCTTTTTCTTTCTTTTATTGTTGTTTTCCTGAACGTGGAATGCAGGCAGGGCCACCCTTGCTCCCACTGGGAGCACCACAGGGAGCAGTCCCGGGCCGAGGGGAGGGGGGGAGCTCCGGGGCCATCCTGACTCAGGTGCCCTGAGGGCTGCGGGAGCGGTGGGCACAGGGAGCTCTCTGCAGGGAAATCCCACTCCCTCAACTGGTTTTCCTTTCTTTTCTGCATTGGGATGTGAAAGCAAAGAGGAGAGCACTGCCCTGTGCTGGCCTCTCCATCATCTGCTGGGGGGGGGAAAGCCTCCAACACCTCCAAAAACTCTCTGCAGTGTCTGCATCCCCTTTTCCTGGCCAGGCAAGGAGAAATAAATATCCCTCCCCGTAGCGTAACGCTGTGCAGGGTGATTAAGAGGGAGTTACATCCTCGTCAGTGCGGAGAAAAGGAAAAAAAAATTGATTTACAAGCAGTATTATGATAATCTCCTTCCTGCAGGAGGGAGGGTGGGCTCCCGATGCTCTACCAGAGCCATCAAGGAAAATTTAGAGGGAGAGAGAGGCAGTGCAATTAAGCGGCCTGAGCTCAAATGAATCAAGATCTGAGGAGGGGAAGAGAGGGACGAGTCCTGCTCCCTGCATTCCTGCGCCGGGGCTCCTCCGAGCCCACCCAGGGCTGCCGGACTGATTGGATTTAGGAAACACAAACGAACCAGAGCAGCCCAGTAAGTGCGTGCAGGCCCCGGCGGTTTGGGGCAGGTAACCCAATGCCGGCAGGCCCAGCGCTGCCGGGGCTGGGCAAACCCAGCGCAGGGAAACGCCCCCGGCCCCGGCGAGCCCCGCAGCCGGGGCCATCCCCAGGCACCAGGGAGGGGAAGGGGCCGCAGCTCACACCAACCCGCCCCCACGCCTCCCCAGCAGGGAGAGGGTTCAGATGCCTCATTTCCTTGCTGTTTCCTTGTTTATCCTGCAGTATGGCCAGGCTGGAGGAGAGGGGGACCTGTGCCACCCTCCCCTCCGTGTGCGATGCCAAGATGTTTTCCTGCCGCTGGGAAAATCTACAGTCCTTGCTAATCACCACCCAGTGCTCCACACACTAAATCCTCTTTATTCCCCACTCGCTGCCCCGGTGCCTTTCTCCATCCCTGCCCACTCCCCAGCCCCACCAGCCAGGTGGACCTTTCAATTCCCACTGTTACTTTTGAACCCGATCCCTATTTTCCTGTGATTCTTCCCATTTCCCTCCCCGCTCCTCTCTCACTCCCACGCTGCCGTTTATTCTCTCCCAAGCACAACTGGCCCCCAGCCCCCGACGCTTTGATGAGCCCATTTGAAAGGAGAGGATGACGCTCCATGTGAAGGAAACGCTTTTCAAAGGCTGCCACAGAAATAGCTGATAGGCCTGACGTTTCCTACTTTCCTCTTGTTCCTTGTAAACAAGGAAAAGAGGCTGCCGTGTCCCAGTTTAACTGCCTGGGAGTTTCACTTCCAGCTCCGAGGGGAACTGGGAAGAAAATGAACCTGGAAGGGATGTGGTATCTCACACGTGGGGGTGTGTGGGCAAGATGCACGTGGGATGAGCCTCTATCTCCTCCTGCACTTGGAAAATGTGTTCCCAGAGCTGCTCTGCCCACTTGGGTATCTCCTGGCTCCCACCTGCACCCCAGCCAGGTGCCAGGCTGAGTGAGAAGCTGGCAGCCTCACTCATCTTTTCCAGCCTCACAGCTCCCAAGGAAATGGGAAACACGGGTGCTGCTGCTCCTGGGAAGTCCCTTGCTGGTGGTGTGCCCATTCTGCCTTCCCTTTCCAGCTGGGATTGGGTTATACAGCCCTGCAGGAGGCTGGAGAGCACCTCATCCCCTGTCCCAGGATCCACAGGGAGGGATGGCAGCTCTGTCCCAGCCAGGCTCCCTCCTTTTGTCCTTCCCAGAGCATTCCTTGTGCTGGTCCGTTCTCTCTGCAAGGGGGCACATCCTCCTCCATTCAACAAACCATTAGAGCAAACCACACCTATTCCAGGGAATCTGCAGTTCCAGAAGGGGAGAGATGAGGAAGGGAGTCCCCAGGAGCTGACAGGGACCCCACAGAAATTGAAATCCTCAAGGGACACGTTTCAGTGATCCCTAGCACGCTGCTTGCCCAGCACAGGTGGAAAATGAAGTGTCTGCCCCAGTGCCAGCCTCCCAGAATCCTGCCACCTGTCCAGATGATGGAGGAGCCTTGTGACATTTGGGTGGCACATCCTGTCTGCATGATGAGACACTCAGGCAGCAGTGCCATCACCAGCCACCAATGTCCTACAAGGACAGACCACAGCCTATCCTGAAGGTGCAGGAGGGAAGACAAGGCTGCAGAAGCCCCCTGGCTCTGCCCCACTCACCCTTCTGTGCTTCCAGCTGGGAACTGTTCATTGGCTAAATCCAAAGGAGGCCTTAAATCCCACTCAGTCCCACCCCCTGCCATGGGCAGGGACATCTTCCATGATCCCAAGTTGCTCCCAGCCCGTGTCCAGCCTGGCCTTGGGCACTGCCAGGGATCCAGGGGCAGCCACAGCTGCTCTGGGCACCCTGTGCCAGGGCCTGCCCACCCTGCCAGGGAACAATTCCTGCCCAATCTCCCATCCAGCCCTGCCCTCTGGCAGTGGGAAGCCATTCCCTGTGTCCTGTCCCTCCAGCCCTTGTCCCCAGTCCCTCTCCAGTTCTCCTTTAGGCACTGGAAGGGGCTCTGAGCTCTCCCTGGAACCTTCTCTTCTCCAGCCTGAACACCCCCAGCTTGGATCTCAAAGCATCTCCACAATGATCATTATCCAAGCCAAGGACAGCACCGCACCACATCCAGGATCAGAGCCAGGAGAGGAGCCAGCAGGATCTGCATCATCCCCGTGGGCCCCAGAAGTGATCCCCTGGGACTGGCCCAAGCCCTGGAGAAGCTGCTCTCAGCCACGTGAGAGCCTGGCAGGAGAGGCCAGGGCTGCCTGTGGAAGGACCAGAGGCTCAGCGACAAAGCCGCTTGTCTGGAACAGGCGTGGAGATTTGCTCCTTGCCTGGATACTTCAAAGGGCTTAAATCCCAGTAAATAAGCATGACTGTGCAAGAAGAAAGCAACTGGAATCAAAGACCTGATTGTGTTTTAGCAGCCTGTCCTAGGAGCTTTCCTGCAGCGGAGGAGATGAGGAAGAAGTGGGTTTTTCACCCTCTGCCACAGCCTAAGTGACAAACCCTCCTGAATCGGAGCCAGCTGGAGCCACAGCACCAGCCCACGGCAGGGAGCTACGGAGAAGGGAGAGCAGCTTCCAGATGAGGTGTCTGTGCTGTGCCCACAGAGCTCATAAAAAGGGATTAGCATGTTAACCACGTAATTAAACATGAAGAACTTAGCAGGCGCCTTCAAAGGCAGGCACCAAACCCCAGAGGTCACACTGCAGCGCTCACTGTGCAGCTGCTTTAATTATGGGGGTCCTCCTGGGCACTGGAGTGCTCCCAGCTGCTGGAAGAGTCTTCCCACAAACTGCCAGGGCTTCATTCCACCTCCTTGTGTTGTGGCCACAAGTGGATTTCACCCCAGCTTTACCTGCCATGGAGGTCTTCACACCAGGTGGGATGGGATAATGTGTTTCATCCATGGCCAGTCTGTCTGGAGACATCCAACACCTCCCCCAAGAGGGATTGGATGTCTCCAGACCTGCAGGGTCACCCCTTTTAGCCTCTCCTGCATGAAAGTGCTTAACAATGAGAGCAGCCTGTTTTGGGGAACACGTGCAGCTCCCCAGAGCTGGCACAATCCCCAAACTGCAGGGATGTACAGCACCTGGAATGGCTGGTGCAGTGAAGAACAGCACAGCTTGTGCTGAGTTCTCCTGGGTAAAGCAACCTCCTGTCTCTTCTCCTGAGCTCCAGAGGTGCTGGGGAATTGCTTTATCTTTTCTTAAAGCATTTCCCACCAGCTCTGCCACCTGTGAGTGTGGTATCCCACTACTCCCCTGAGTGCCACCGACTCCAAGCTCCCCAAATCCTGTGGCTGTGCAAGAATTTTGCCCCAGGGCAGAGCAGGACAGCTTCCCCAAACTCATCCTCCCAAAGGAGGGAGTGGATGCTGAGCACATACAGCCTGAGGATCGAGGGAAGTCTTGGAGGAAAGCAGGCTCCAGGAATGAGACGTGGCATTAACGGAGCAGAACCCCTCGGGCAGGAGGTAAGGGACAGGCAGAGGCAGTGCGGGAGAAGAACAACTCCTGTCCCCAGGTATGCTGGTGACCTTCCCCTGGCACAAGAGCCAGCTGCAGACACCAGCTGTCCTCAATCCTCTGCTTTACCTTCCTGGGATGCTTCTCAAAGAGGCAGAGCATCCTCGTGCTGCTCCGCTCCGAGACGGAGCTGAGCATTTTTAGCCTGTTTTGACAGTGTTGGCAGCAGTTGATGGGGTTTGGCTGTTTGTTTGGGGTATTTTTTTCTACAGCCTGAATTTCTTTCTGCAACAAACAAGGGGGGGAAGGTGCCGGTTTATTTCATTAAAGGAATCTTCAAAGGCTGCCCTGCACCTCCGATAGATTCCCAACCACCGGCATGCAAAAACAGGCGCACTGAATTATTTAAGTGCCTCTACCTGAACTCCCCCTCTGAGGTTGCCAACTCAACTTCAGCCAAGGAAGAAGCTTCCCAGCACGGAGGATCAGGAGTAGGAACAAACGCAGAGAGGCTGGGAGTGCTCCTGAGGGAGGGAGAGGCGGGCTGGACGGGGACCGGTCCCGCTGGAGCGCAGGCAAGCTCATGCACGGGTTAGTGCCACAGCCAGATCCCAGCTCCCCCACGCAGAGTACCTGGGAATAACCTACTTGGAATTCTCAAATGCAGATAGGTCTTCTGCCCTGGGCTTGAGGCTAAACCAGCAAAATAAAATGAACAACAAATAATAATAATAATCCCCGTGTGTGATACAAGGGCAGGTGATTTGTGGGATCTTATGGCTTGCCTGGAGCAATCAGCAGCTTCCAGGTGAGACAGAGGGATGGTGCCACTGAAGTGTTGCTGGGCTGATATCCCATTCCCAGTGCCCTGTGTTTCCTTGCCTTCACCACAGTGAAGACAAAAGCCCTGCTGACCTCCCTGAGCAGAGCAGGCTGTAATTGCCCTCTGATGTCTCCACTAATAGTCTATTATTTGGGAACCTTTGCTCCTGCTGAGACGCAGCGGGGCAGCCCCTGCTCCCTCCGGAAGGGAGGGGACAGGACAAGACTCCATCTTCAAAGGGAGGCAGAGTGACGGGCGCCGTGACAAGCCCTGACAGACATGGAAATGATGGCCCAGCCACCCTCTTTAAGGGAGACAAATGGGACCATCAGCTCTCTATGAACTCCTCTCTGTCAGAAGTGAAAATTTAGCAGTTTCTGTTTAAACCATGGACTTGGAACACAGAGACAAATTCAACCAAAACCCACTGGGAGCAGAAACGCCTCCAGATTCTACAATGACAAAAGGGGTTGTGAAGATTTTTATTTTCTCTGCTCTAGTGTGACAGGAACCTGAATAGCTCCAGGCCAGCACGGGGAAACTGGCGAGTGAGCCCCGCTAGATTCATTTTCCTGCCCCAATTCAGTGATCACAAACTCCCAGCCATGAAAGTCGGCAAGAACTGATATTTCCAAATCCTTTCAGACATAACTCGTGGCTGGGAGTAGTAAAGAGAGCAGGATTTGTTTTTCAAGTCTGCAGTTGTTGCCACAGCCTGCATCCCGTGCTGGATTTCTGAATCCTTCCCTAGGACAGCTGCTAGCGAAAAGCCAGCCAGGAAAAAAAGCCTTTGCAGGGAGAAAAGCCTTTGCAAGTGAGTGGGGCTGACCACCACCATCCAAATCCAGGGGATGTGCCCAAAGCCCCTCGCTACAGAGCCCAGCACTGAGGGAAAGGAAAGAGATGGGATGTAGAAATAAAGAAGGGGTTTTGCTGTGAGCTTTCAGGTGACCCCTGGGTTAGCAGACCCAGGCAGCCTCAGTTTTTGGCTGAAGTTCCTCATGTCAGCCCCATTTTGGGAGGCAGGAGGCTCCAGGGAGCAGAGGTCTCACACCCCCTGCCAGCAAAGGCTTTGCTGTTAGTGACTGAAGCTGCACTACAGGTTTCTCTGGAGAGATTAAAAGAGAGGAAGAGCTTTTGGCTTTTTCCACTGAAAGCTCCTAAGCCAGGAGTATTTCTGCCCTCATTATTCACCAGACAAGCTCAGTGCTCGTAGGGAACGGCTGCAATAGGCAGGGAGGGCTTTTCCTGTTCACTAGGGATGCAGAGCCCTTCCAACAACATCCTTGTACAGTTTTCAAGGTTCAGCAAGACCTTCAGCCCTGGAGACCTTCACATTCCTTCCCACAGCACTGGAGAGACCAGGCTGGGTCAGGACACCAGGACCACCAGAGGCTGGAATTCTCTGATCAAAGCTAAGCAGCTGGGGAAGAAAGCCTAGATCCAACAATTTTATTATTAAAAGCAGGGTGACTTTAGGGTTCTTTTGAAAGGGTTTCATCAGGGGAGATACAAACTGGGACTCTCTGATACCTTTTTAATAGTGTTGTGCTTGCTGTTGCCCCGGCTGGAGTTCTCATTGTGCAAAATATCCAGAGCTGTCTCTCTCTCCTTGAGCTTCAGTGCCTCAATTTCTGTCTTCAGCTCGTTGAGCTGCTCCTGCAGGTGCTTACTCTTCTCCATGTACTCCACCCTAACACACACAGAGAACAGCCCTGGGTTAGCACTGACCAGCTGCACCTGCTGATATGACACCTGATAACAGAATTATAACAGAAACAGCTTTTCTTCATTATTTTTAGCATGTGGAACTGATAATATCAGTTTATAGCACACAGTGAGCTACTCAGAGCAATTATTTGTTCCTTATTAAAGGGGACCCAGACAGCCAACCCAGCAATAAAAGTGTAAGTTACATTATTATACAAAATTAAACCCAAGCTGGGTGGTAATTTAAGTCTCCCAATTTGCAAGTGAAGCTGACAGAGGTTTACACCACACAGTGGTTTAAGCAGCTACTCAGGACAGCTCTATACCCTTGCACCCCTTCCCAAACCTGCTCCACAACCCAAACCCACAAATCTTTCCATGAGGATGGACCCTGATGTACTGACTTGTCCTGTTTTAGAGGCATTTAGCTCGTAAACTGTGTGGAAGCAAGTGCTGTCCCCAAAATATCAGGTATCTTGTAGACACAGAGCATTCCTGGCAGAGAGAAAGTCAAAAAAAAACCCAAATAAAGGGAAAAGACCAGCCCCCAAATCCAGCCATTCCCAGGACTCGTCCTGAACTGCCTTCCACAATGAAAAATCAACTGGAAAAATCACCCCATGAGTTTTGTACCTGTGATTAACCCCCTGAGCCAGGTCAGAGGGCCAGCAGGGTAACAGGAACCCTTTCCAGTGCCAAGATTTGTAGAGAGATTTATCCCAGCACCCGAGGAAAGAGAACAGCCCCAGAGAAGACAGGAAAAGCATCCTATTGCTTTCAGCATTTGGCAGAGGCAGCTCTCCCTGCTCAGGAGAGCAGCATGACCTAGATAGCAACCTGGGTACAGAACCAGGAATTATCCTGTTATTTTCAGCTTCTATCTTTTTCCTTCTGGCTTTGGGAAAAGTTTTTAAAAGTTCTTAATCTCCAGTCTCTAGGTCTGTGATTTCATACAGGGGAGAGGGCACTGAGCAGAGGCAGCCCAAATCCCCCTCTGGGATCCAGGGGTGTGTCACTGCAGCCTCGGGAAGTTTTGGCCGGAGCTGGATGACAGAGCCATTGTGGCTTTGATCTACGACCCAATCGATGAACAAAGCACATCATTACTACAGAGATTAAAATCTGATCTGCTTTGATTTCTGCTCAATTGGTAATTTCGAAGGCTACACTTACACCCTCAGGAAAACACAAGATCAAAGCTCATAATCACATCCAAACTTGCTGGAGAACACTTTTCATCCCGGAACGTGACACAAATTCCAAGGAAAAGGGGTTAAAGCCCGAGTGCAGGACCTTAACACACCACATTCCCTGGACACCTGCAAAGCCTCAGGCCTCCAGCACTCAGCCTGCTGTTAACTCTTTCCACCACCACGGGCAATTCCAGCCTGAGCAGGAGCCAGGATTCCCACACAGAGAGGAACTGCCTGGAGCAGGGCCCTGAGCTCACCTGTGAGCAGGGGGCAGGGACAGGTCTGTGACATCAAGTCCCCACCAGGGAAAGGCTCAGCCAGGACAAGCACAGAACTGCTCAGGCTGGAAAAGCCCTCTGAGATTACCAACCTTTCCCCAGCACTGCCAGTGCCACCACTGCTCCATGTCCCCAAGTGCCACATCTACATGGCCTTTACATCCCTCCAGGGATGTGGACTCCAGCCCTGCCCTGGGCAGCTGTGCCACCCTGACCACCCTTTCCAGGGAGAAATGTTCCCCAAAATTCCACCCTGAGGCTGCCCTGGCCCAGCCTGAGGCCGTTCCCCCTCCTCCTGTCCCTGTTCCCTGGGAGCAGAGCCCGACCCCCCCGGCTGTCCCCTCCTGGCAGGGAGTTGTGCAGAGCCACAAGGGCCCCCCTGAGCCTCCTTTTCTCCAGGCTGAGCCCCTTTCCCAGCTCCCTCAGCCTCTCCTGGGGCTCCAGCCCCTTCCC
>VZUI01050037.1:0-14727 GCA_013401135.1 Cettia cetti
CCTTCTCCTTCTCCTTCTCCTTCTCCTTCTCCTTCTCCTTCTCCTTCTCCTTCTCCTTCTCCTTCTCCTCCTTCTTCCTCTTCCTCTCCTGCAGCTCCATGTTCTGAGGGAAAATCAACTCCAGCCCAGCCCAAACCAGCACAGAAAATTGAGATATTTTATATCTGCTCCAGGAAGGAAAGGGGAAGCTGGGAACAGAGATATGTAGAAATGGGATCTATTATTGCAATGAGGAACCTGCCCAACCCTGGAAGTGCTCATGGGTAGGGTGTGAAGAATCCTGGTTTAGGTGTCCCTGATCCTGGCAGGGGGGTTGGAATGAGATGAGCTTTCACATCCCTTCCAACCCAAACCATCCTGGGATTTGGGAAAATGGGGAATGATCTCATCCCCACCTCCCTGCAGAGCTTTGAGAGGAGGTGGTGGCCACATTTGGAGATAACAACAATAATTAAAGGTGCCAGGCTTGGAGCTTTGGGTGCGCAGGATGAATTTCCTTCAGGCACAGATGAGCACAGAGCTCAGTCCTGGTTTTAACCCCCGTGTGCTCCAAGCTGGCTGTGACCCCCAGAGCTGCCCCAGGGCCAGAGCCAGGGCAGGGGGATCAGAGGCTGAGCCCTCCCAGCCAGCCCGGGTGGGTGTTTGCTGTCTCCCCCGTGCCCGGGTGGGTGTTTGCTGTCTCCCCCGTGCCCGGGTGGGTGTTTGCTGTCTCCCCCGTGCCCCGGTGGGTGTTCGGTGTCTCCCCCGTGCCCCGGTGGGTGTTCGGTGTCTCCCCCGTGCCCGGGTGGGTGTTCGGTGTCTCCCCCGTGCCCCGGTGGGTGTTTGCTGTCTCCCCCGTGCCCCGGTGGGTGTTCGGTGTCTCCCCCGTGCCCGGGTGGGTGTTCGGTGTCTCCCCCGTGCCTCCACAGGCCAGGCTGAGCTGTGACAGCCCCGGGGGATGTGAGGCACGACCGGGCAGGGCTGGCAGCCGGGGAACAGCCCCAGGGCACAGCCAGAGAACCGCCCCTGCAGTGCAGCCCTGGCAAATCCCCTCTCCTTTGATCCCTCAGCAGCCAAACGCTGTCGCCCTGTTCTTTTCAGCCTTCTGATATTTACATTTTTGTAAATGCATTCTCACGCATTTTCACATAAATATATTGTTTAGGAAACTTTCTTTTTGACATTCCTCTCTTGAGGAGGAGAAATTTGATGGAATTGTAGTTTGACCAGTGTGGTTGGAGAGGTGGCAACTTTCATCCTCCAATCCCTGGCCATTGTCCAAAATCTGTATGAACTGAAGTAGTAAATAAACTTCCTTCTTCTTTCTTGCCCTGACAGCTTGCTGTGTGCGTGTGTTCATTGAGTGCCCTACAGTGACAAAACACCTCCCATAAAACTTCCCCAGGTGCCCATAAAAATCCAGAGCAACAAAACCTCTTCCTTTTATTTCTCATCTCTTTCTTTTCTTGTCTTGATGGAAAAGGGCTTTACTGCAGGAAAGCACCTTGATGAAAAAAAAAAAGAAAATCGACTTCTGTGCTCTTTCTTGCACATCATCCCTCTTCTCTCTCACCCTCAAGGTCGTGCATCCACCAGAGCCAGGGCTGTGGGATGAAAGCCAAGGCAGGGAATTCAGGAGTTTCACCTGGACAGGTGTGGCTGTGGCTGCTCAGGTGCTCTATTTCCAGGCTGGGTTTTGCATCACCAGCTCTCCCCTGAACTTCTGCAGCTCTGCTTTGGCTCATTTTCCACCTGTGATTCTTTTTGGAAGGCGCCACACTCAGAATTTAAGCTCCTGACAGCCTTTGCTGTGTCCCTGTCCAAGTGCTGATCCTGTGGTGCAGCCAAATCTCCATTTTCCTGCCACCCCCCGCTCTGCAGGGTCAATAATTAAAGTCCTTTCTTCTTCTCCCTGACATAACCCAAGCCTGGAAGCAACTGGAAGCTCCCACAGGCCACAGGGAAGTCTGGAATGCTGCTGGTCCCATTAATTTCCTTCACATGTCATCAGGACAGGTGCAGAACCAGCCTAATTAAGCTCAAAGCTTCAGAAAATGAAGGAGCTGGGTTGGTTTTTTAATATATTTTTTAGGAATTCACACCCAGCAGCATCTGTCTGATAGGTTTGAAGGGGAGAGAGGTGGGGAATGCTGGATAAGTGGAAATTTCTTGCTAAGGACAGGAGGGAAAGAAGTTGGGAGCAGGAATGTCCAAGCCCCTGATGCCTGAAAGCCCCACCCAGCCAATTTTACTGCAGAAAATGAGGGGAAAGCAGAAAAAATGCATCCCTGCTGTAGGAGGGGAGGGAGAGATCCCTGAGTATCCCAAAATTGCATCCAAAAGTCTGATTTTTGGGCCTGGAAAAAAAGAGCAGCACTGAAAGGAAAATGTAGCAAAGTGCAGATCTGTGCTTGGAATTCTGGCAGATGAAGATTTGCCTCGCTCTGGGGATCTGTATCTCCAAAGCCAGGCTGCAAATGCCCCAGCCTGGTATTTAGGGACTTATTTTTACCTCAGTCTGCAATCCTAAATGGAACACCATCACGGAAAATTATGCTCTTTTTTTTTTTGGCCTGAAATGCTCTTTTTAAGGGGATGTTTCTGCCTCCCCCTTATTCCTCCCCACCTCCTTCATCCCCAGCTCCAGAGCTGCCTCTCCCTGTGTGACTCAGCCGCTGAATGAGCCAAACATTCCCAAAAAAAGCCCCGCAGTGCTCAGAGCTGCCGCTGCTGTTTGATCCATCCGAGGGGAGGGATGGCAGCAGGAAAAAGCAGATTTGCTGCAGCACCACGAGCTGGGGCGTGCTGGAGCCGCTCTCCCACATCCCAGCAGCTGCTCCCGGCTCTGGGAGTTCGGGAAGAGCTCTGGAAGAGCAGCAGCAGCAGCTCTGAACAGCCCGGGCACCGCGGGACAGAGCCGTGGGATGCTTTCAGATGAATCCTTAATTAATGAGCCCGTGCAGAGAAGCAGCAACTCCGAGTGGCCTCCCCAGCACTTTGCCTGAGTCAAATCCCGGGAAACCCTGTGGAAATCCAGCTGCTGGATGTGAATTCCTGCCTTTTGTCAGGGAGTTTGTCAAGGCATCGTTGCCACAGAGCCATCCTTTAGCACAAAGTGCTGGCAGCAAGGCAGGGCCTCACCCCCACCCTGAGGAGCTGCCAGGGTGGGATTGGAAGCAGGAGAATTCCCTGGAGTGCAGCCAGCCTTCCCTCGTGGAGGGAGGAATCCTCCCCTCACCCAGCCTCAGCTCCCCACCATCCAAACTGGAGGGGTTTGGACGGGATATTAGGGAGGAATCCTCCCCTGTGAGAGGGGGAGGCCCCAGAATGGAATTCCCAAAGGATGTCCCATCCCTGGAAGTGTCCAAGGCCAGGCTGGACAGGGTTTGGAGCGACCTGGGACAGTGGAAGGTGTCCCTTCAACAAGGAACACAGAAATCTTTAAGGTCCTTTCCAAGCCAGGCACCAGGAGGAGGATAAATGGATATTTGTGTTTTCCAGAAGAGCTGCTTTGATGTTTGTTTTTTGTTTTTTTTTTTTTTTTTTTTTGGAGATGACATTAGCACAACCAGTCTTTTTTTTTTTTTTTTTTTTTTTTTTTTGGAGATGACATTAGCACAACCAGTCAGCTGTAACCTCTGGGCAGATCTAAACCCTGCTCGAGCAGCTGGCTGGGAAAAAAACAACCACTGAGGTGTTGCTAAAAGCTTTTATATCCTGCCACTGCGTTGTTTGGAGATCCTTGTCAATGAGGAAAGGAAAAAAAAAGTTCAATTTGCTCTAAACCCACGTTCAATATCTGGGTCCTGGTGTATCTCACCAGCACAGACGTTCCTCTGTTGTTCTCCCTCCCCTGAATAACTTCGTGAATTAAGCTGGGAATTGGGTGATTCACAGCGTTTGGAGCCTATTTTGGGAGGAAATGAGCAGGACGGGGTGTGTGGGCTGAATTCACACCTTGGTGAGGCTCTTTCCTCCCGTCCCTTTGCTGTGCCTTGGGCGGCTGCTGCCACTCATCCCAAGCATCCCGAACCCTCTCCAGGATCCCCTCGCAGGCATTCAGGCACTCAACACCTTCCCAGCACATCATTTGTTCCATAAATGCCCGAGTTTTGCCTGACTTCTGCAAAATTCAGCTCCATTTATTTTTGTTTCCTCCTTCTCCCAGTCCCACTGTGCTGCAGGCCCGAGATTTTTCTGCTCCCTTTCCTGAAAATGATCCCATCCCCTTCTCTCTGCAAGGTCACGAAGAGAGGGACATCCAGGACACATCTCTGCACTCCTGCACCTTTGAATTTGGATGTTCAGGGCAGCAGAGCTTTTCCTTTTGGAGTTTCTGGCCTGGCAGACCCCCTTGGGGATATTTCCTGCCACTGTGACACCTCCCAGACAGGGAACACGAACTTTGGGTGGCCACAGATGGCATCAGAGACAGGAAATGTCACCAGGCAGGGACTTTTCCCTTCTGCCTCCCCCAGGGGATGAATTCAGAGACCGGGGAGGGAGCAGCCCCAGTCTCTGCTGGGGGAATCTGTTCTGTCCCAGCCCTGCTCTTTTCACTCAGCGTTTTTGTCACTTCTCAAGGGTTTTTTCTGTCAAAACCTCCCTCTGTACCTTTGAAGGGGCTGTGCATCCTCAGGGCAGGAGGAAGGGAAGGAGAAGCTCAGAAATAAGGGGGGGAAAAAGGGAAAAATGGGCGAGTGGGATTCCCAAACTACAGTTTTTAATACTCAGGACTGAGCCAAGTCAGTCTCTTCCCATTTTACTGAAGCATTTGGCCACACTGGCTATTTAGGTCATGAAAAATATCACGTTTAGAGTGTAAATATCACATTTTGTAGGTTAAAGGCTGTGGAACAGCCCAGCACAAGCAAGGCAAACACGCAAAGCATCCCTTGAATTTTGTCTCAGCGTTTCAAAGTGGAGGAAGGGAGATGTGCCCCAAAATATTTGGATTTTCCAAGCAAAATCCCTTTGAGGACCTCTCCCAGGATGGATTTCCCCCTGCAACCAGCTCTGGTGAGTGCTGCTCTTCCTGCAGATGACATTTTGCAGGTCCCAGCCCATGTCAGCTCCTTTCAGCTATAAAAGGACCCAACAGATGGGTTCATGCATACATTTAGCTCAGACACGAGGAGGTTTTTATAAGCAGTGATTTAACAGGAGCAGATAAGAAAAAAACCACAAAACTCAACTGTTTTTAGGTGAAACTTGGTCAGCTTTCAAAAGGAAACAGGTTTGCTTCAGTGTTGGTGTTTGTAACCTCTCACATGATAAATTGCAATTTAAATCATCTCCCAAAGCTGCAGCAGCAAAATTATTCCAAAACTGCCAAAGCAGAACACCTCATCATTGTCAATATTCTTTTATCCCCCTCTGGTCAAAATTAGCACAATTTCACAACATAATTTGCTTGGGCTTGAATGACATTTTCAAATGGAAAACAGGCCCCATTCAGCTGCTCATTCATTTGATTGGAAATGAATTTTTTAGTGGCAGTTTCACACACTTTGCTTTCTGTGAATACTCTGTGATTGCAACTTTCTCAGACGTGTGTGTGTGTTGGCAACAACAGATTCCAAAAAAGAGTTTCTCCTGATACATCTTGGCCTAAAGCTTGTCACTTCTGGGTGTCTGGGAAGAGTATTTGGAGCAGCTTTGATTCTTGTTTGTGGCATGTTTTAAATCCCTGATTGGATGAGCATAAATCACATCCTGTATAAATTTTTGTGATTATCGAGCTCAGATTTGGTTTTCTGCTTAAAACGGTGTCAAAGACACTTTTTTAAAGCAATCAATTTACTGTGATTCCTTAAAGAAAACCCCAAACCAACATGAAGAGCCTCTGGACACTTCTTATCTCAAGAGCTTTTATCCATTTTCTTTCATTGCCTACATTTGTTTGTCACTTATCCCAGTCGTGCTTAATTCCAGTTGAGATCACAGGGGCTTTTCAGCAGCATTTATCTCCCCATGTGAACACACAATTTCCAGCATAAAAGGAGCCTGTTCTGCTAATAAATAGCTCTGGAGAAATTAGATTTAGGTGGGATATTGAGAAGAAATATTTCAGTGTAAGGGTGGTGAGGGCCTGGCACAGGGTGTCCAGAGGAGCTGTGGCTGCTCCATCCCTGGAAGTGTCCGAGGCCAGGCTGGAGCAATGTGAGGTAGTGGAAGGATTGGAACTGGATGAACTTTAAGGTTTCTTCCACCTCAGACCATTCTGGGACTTTGTGAGATAATAAATGAAATAAAATCCATTTTTGTGGTGGTTGTGTTGGGGAAGGCTCCCTGTTCCCCTGTGCTGCTCCCAGCGGGGTTTTATTTTAGAGATCCTTTTAATTTAGACTAAAACATCCTGTCCTGGATGCACATCCCAGGCTGGAAGGACCCCCTGCAGGAATTGATCCCAGATTTCACCTTTCCCATCGAAGTCAGTGGGGTTATTCCAGATTTTTGATGAGATCCTTGCTGTTCAAGCCTGAGAAACAACCACAGAGGATCCAGCCACTGGTTTACCAGAACATGTATTTAATCCCCAAATAAATGGCTCCAGATGATGGAGAGGAGGTCACCAGTGGATAACTGGAAATGTTTGCTCCTGGGGAAAACATCTCCTAAAAAAAACATTTCTTCTCCTAACATCAGGATTGATATCCTCAAAAGAAATAGGAATAAAAGCAGACTACTGAGCTCTCCCCTTTATATTTAAGTCTTTTTTTATTTCCTTGAGGCTTAGTGCTAATTGCCCAGCATTTAATTGTCTTGTATTTTTATTTGCAATTCATTTTTTTTTTCCCAAGGATCGATTCAGTAACTCAGATAAAAGATTGGGAATCAGCTGCTGAGCCACGGAGAATTTATCATTGTGTATCGATTCCCGTGGCATCAGCAAATGAAACTCTTGTCCACATCATGAAAAAAATAAAGCAAAGTGGGATAAATGGAAAGAGCAGGAATTGCAGGGTGGATTTGAGGAAGAGTTGCTCCATTTTTGTGTGACCCAAACAGAGCAGAGAGCAATCAGCTCCTGGCCTGTCCTCAAAAAGCCTCAGAAAGCAGCAAAACAGAGCTTGGAGGATCACTCCGGGCTCCGAGACATAAACACAGGCTGGGAAAATTCTGGATTTGATCCATGGGTGGTTATTAGATCCCAGGGGCCACCAGCAGCCGCTTTGGTCACTAATTACACACCAGTTGATTGCAGCAATTAGCTCCCGGTGCACCCAGCTGAGCTCTTGAAAGAGAGGAAAAGGGAAATATTTCGCTGGGAGGGATTCCACAGCCCTGGAATGTGCCTGGATTCGCATCCCCCCAGGACCCTGGCCTTGCTCAGCCAACCAATCCCTGCTGAGTCAAAAACCTGGGATCGAGGCTCCCACAGGTGCCTGGGATCTGCTCCAGTTTTCCAGGGATTCCTCTGGAATCACACGCCTTCCCTGCACGGAGCCAGAAGGGATTAAGGGCAGAATTTTGGCTGCAAAAATGTCACTTGTCCCCTTCCCAGTGGCCACTGATGTGTGAGCAAGGAGAGGAATCTGAATCCAGAGTTTTGGGACCCATTTATGGCCCAGCACCACTGGGGTTGATGACGTTTTATAATGGGATTGCTGCTGTAAAGGAGAGAATTATTCCACTTTTTCTGCAGGTGTAGTTAATCCCACCACGGAGGGGGTGCTCTGGGCAGCAGCAGGATCCTGCTTTTTAGTAGAAATGTGACTTTTAGCAGCTGCTCAGAGGCAGAATTGCATTTCAGAGCTGGTTCTTGGTTTCCTGATGCTCTGCTGGATTTCCCCTCCTTCCCAGAGCAGATTTTCTCTGCCTCTCCTCCCTCCCAGCGCTCCCGGAGCTCCGCGGTGCTGTCAGGAGAGGGGAAATGCCAGCTGCCAGGGGGGTGACAGCGGGGGACACCCCTGGTGACAGTGGGGGACACCTCTGGTGACATCGGGGGACACCCCTGGTGACAGTGGGGACACCCCTGGTGACAGTGGGGGACACCCCTGGTGACAGCAGCACCCACAGCCCTCCCCAGGGGACGAGAGGCAGTCCTGTCCCCTCACCCACAGCTCTTTAGGAGGGATGGGGAGCAGGGCCTGCCCCGGGCTGTGGATGGAGCCTCTGGCTGTGGGATTTCCCTGAGCTCGGCTGTCCCTGTGCTCCCCGGGCCTCAAATCCTCGTGTCCAGCTGGGGTTGAGACAGAATTTGATTTAAATCATCCTTAAGTGATGTGGAGAACAACTCTGAGAGAGCTGGAGAGGGCAGGAGCCTCACACAGCTCAGCCTGAGAACAGAGAGATGCCAGTTCCTCTTCTCACACCTTTAAGTACCTAAAAGTCCCTTTTTGGAAAGCAGCCTGACCTTTCCAGGGAGTTTAGGGCACCATTCATATTTTATCAAAGGAAAAATAAAAAGATTCCTCCCCGGAATTCTCCCCTCCTGGTCCTGTCTTCCCAGGGAAAAAAAACAACAACACTTTCAGCCTTCAACACCTCCTGCTGCTGCTGGGAGTGCAGGTGATGCTCTTGGCACTAATGGGCAGCTGAGAAGATTTGTGAAGGATCCAGAACGTCCCTGGATTAAACTCAAAGCTCTGTGAACCCAAATTTTGGAGGCTGAGGGGCTGGAGTGTCAATCCAAGACTGATGCAGGAATACAGAAAGAGGTGAGGCCAAAAGTGCTGTGGGCACAGAGGAGGGCGAGCCTGGCAGGCCAAGGAGAGGAGCAGAGATTCAGGAGGATGTGGGGAGGGGGAATTAGTGGGAAATCAGCGAGGGAAGGACAGATAATGGGGAGAGGCAAGCAAGGCGAGGATCAAAGTGGGTATTGATGCTGCAACAGGCCGGGGAGGGATCAAAGGGGAGATAAAACAGGTTGCCAAGGCATCCGAGGCTTTCTTCAGTTCCCAGCCCCCTTTTCCTTGGAAGGGAGGCTGAAGGAACAGGAACAATGAATGCAGTGCCAGGAGGGGCTGGGGAGCACGGCCCAGCCAGGAGAAATAAACCCCAGCTGAGCCTTGTCATTTATTTTTGATCCTTTTTTAAGGTGAAAGCCAAATTCTCCCGATGAGCTCTCCCTGTTTCTGCATGGATTTGGTCCAACCCTTCTTAAAAATGGCCCTGAATCCCTCACTGGATCCTTCACTGGTGATCCAGGGAGGTGAGGGGGCTGCACCAGTCACCCCAGAGCATCCAGAGCTCTCCCAGCCCCTCAGTGGCTCAGGAAATCCCCAAACCCAGGGTTCCTTCCATCTGAACCCCAAACCCAGGGTTCCTTCCACCTGAACCCCCAAACCCAGGGTTCCTTCCACCTGAACCCCAAACCCAGGGCTCCTTCCATCTGAACCCCAAACCCAGGGCTCCTTTCACCTGAACCCCAAACCCAGGGTTCCTTTCAGCTGAACCCCAAACCCAGGGTTCCTTCCACCTGAACCCCAAACCCAGGGCTCCTTTCAGCTGAACCCCAAACCCAGGGTTCCTTTCAGCTGAACCCCAAACCCAGGGTTCTTTTCACCTGAACCCCAAATCCAGGGCTCCTCTCACCTGCCTGAAGCCCTGTGCCCACTGCCAGAGACCTGAAGTGGTCTCCAGGCCAGGGAATGGGTGAAAATAAAGAAAATGTGAGCTCTGGAGGGGGCTGGCGTGCTCAGTAACCTTCAGGGTTTGTTCCTGAGCAATTCTGCTGTTATCCAGATGGGCCCCGTTCCAAGTGGATGTTTGTGCAGCTCCTGAGGGGCATTAGCAGCTCTAGATCAGCATTTTAATCTTCCTTCAATTCCTATTTTCTTGTCTGGCCTCTGGGGAGCACCTCAGAGCTTTCAGAACAGTAATGGGAGATTTCAGATGAAACTAAAGGGGGAAGAGTAGGAGATGCTGCCCCCCCCCAAAAAAGGGATTTTTCCCAAAGTTTTTTCAGCTCTGCAGCCGTGCTCAGCTGCTCTGATCACTCTGGAAGAACCTGCCTGGCAACCCAAAATGCAGACACAGCTCGATTTGAGACAAATCCCCCCCTGCCAGCTCCAAACTCTGCAGAAAGTAAAAGCTCCCTGCCTTCAAAGCACACCCCAGGCTTTCCCAAACTGGCAGGAAATGACTCAGCCTACAAATATAGACTGGGAAAAATTCAACTTCTCATCCAGGTATGAGGAAACACTAAAAAAAAAAAATCCCTTAATTAGGGTTTTGTGGGGAAGTGTTTGGGGGGTGCTCTGCTGGTTCTGTGTTGGTTTTGAGCCCCCTCCAGTGCAAAGAGGATCCAGTGAAGCCTCACCCCTTTGATTTCCACGTGCAAAGGCTTTTCCTGGGACAGCACAATTGTTGCCCACACCATCCAGCCCAGCAGCAACTCTTGCCAGAGTGGGACAGCTAATTAGACAGGTAATTAGACAGGTAATTAGGCAATGTCCAGGTAATTAGACAGGTAATTAAGCAGCCAAACTCTGACTGACAGGAAACTTGGGCACCCCTTCCTGGGGTCATAACTTCAGGATGCATTTCCCACTGCCTCAAGAAAAGAGATTTTTCTCCAGGGTATCTCTCTACAATTTAGGCTCAACTAAAACCTGTTTTTCCTTGGCAGTGCCCAAGAATTCTGTTCCACTTCTATTTTTTGTGGGGGGAAATGGATAAGGAATGACAGAAGAACAAAACAAATCCAAAAATAATCCCCTGCCCTTGCTTTTGTTCCCTCAGTGTCTCCCTTTGGCAGTGCTGACATCCTCTCGTGGCCATTTAATCACATTGATTGCATTGATATTGTCCTGTAGGGTTTGCTCTGATTCTTAGGAAAACAGAAGGAAATAAAATAAATAAAACTCTGAAATAAAACTCTGCTGGTAGCTGAAGAGTTTGAGGATGTTTTCCTGCACAAAAACTCCCCAGGTTTTGGGTTTGTGATTTTCTCTGGGGGAGAGATGGAAGCAGAGACAGTGGAAATATCAAGGTCTGTGGGAGTTTCTTTAATTCCCATTCCTCTTCCCCCTCTCCTGGGTCCCTGCTGGGTAGAAATTTCAGCACATCCTCATTCTGGTGCTCCCATTCCACAGGGAATTCACTCCTCAGCGTTGGAAAATGCCTCATTAGGAAGGAAGCAGGCAGGGAAGGATTTGCTGAGACAGGGCCTAGGGGGTGATATTCAATTTTTTATTTTTTTTTTTTTTTTTCTCCAACTGAACTGTGGTAGTTTTCATCAAGAAGGTTTGGGTTGAATTTTCCTAATGTATAAATCCCCATAGATTCGGGGGATTTCTATTATTAACACCTTAAAGACAATCAAATGTTGTCCCAACACCAAAAAAAAAAAAAAAAATCCCAAATCAATAAGCACAGCTCAATCTCCTCTTCCCCATTTAGTGTCTCCCTTTTTGGGGATGTGTCAGACACTGAGCTCATCCTTTCAGGCACTGTGTTAATGTAGAGGAGTTGTTCAAATTACCATGTGTAGATGCATTTAAAAAGCTCGATCTGTTTGTCTGGTGGGAGGAAATATTTTCTCTTAGGAGGTTCCAAGCAAAACTTAATCCACTTTTCCCCCACTGTCTTTCCACTGAACTGAAAAAAAGATGATTTCATCAGATTTCCTTGATACAATTTTTTTTTTAGCTTTTCTTAAAGCTTCACCTCCATGAATCATGTGTTTATCTTAAAAATCAAAAAGAAAAAAAACCTCTCTGACTCCCCCCCCTCGCCTTACAGTGCCATTAAAAATTCTAAAAGCTGTGTAGCCTTAGAGAATAGCCTTTCCAAAAGACATGAAAAAGAATTGCTGATTTATTTATTATTTATAGAGCTCATTATATTTTAACTCCAGGGGGTGGCAAATATAGGATTGACTCCTTCAAACAACTTATGGGCCCTCCAGTGGTGCTGGAGCAGGGAGGGAAGAGCAGTTCCAGGAGAAAAGTGAAGTAAGGACAGGTGGGGTGGGCAGTTTTTGGGAGGTTTGATGGGCTGGGATAAGGAATAACTGGGCCAGTCCCACCAGGAATTATCTGGGGTGGGGTTCAGGCTGCTGGGAGCTGGCACAGCATCACCCTTGGAGGATCTCCAGCTCCTCTCCTCTCATCCCTGCTCCATCAAACCCCTCCAGGAAGGAACTCCAGCGGGTCTCAGGTGGCAAAGGAGCCCTGGGAGCAGCAGAGGAGGCAGAAAAACGGCCTCAAAAGCCAAGGTTTGTGAATTGTTTGGAAATCCACTCGGATTTCTGGTGTTTCCCCTTCTGGGTTTGGTCACTGGTGGTTGCTGGGGGACACACAGCAAACACAGAGTTTTTGGGAGTTGGGCCTGAGCTGATTTTTGGGGCTCCAGACTAAAGGGGAAAAGCCCAAAGAAAGAGCTGCTGCTGTTCCTTGCCAGAGTTGTTATAAACCACGCATCCAAACCTTCCTCCTGCCCCTGCATTCCCTCACCCCTGTTTAAAATCACATTTTACTGCTGTGATGCTGCTGCTGGCAATATAAATTCAGAATATTTAGAGGAGAAAAGTACCCTGCCTTAATTTCCACCACTCCACCTTTAAACCTTCCACTTCTCCCTATTTTTAGGGGGTTTGTGATGACAGAATCCAGCTTTTTTTTTTAAGAAAAAGCTCTTTTTTTGCTGATTGTGACTCCCTATCACAACTTTGGTTAAACTTTCCCAAAATCCTGCTCCTTAGCATAAGTTGGGTGGATTTCTGCTGCATCTCAGCACTTCCCCTGATTATTTACGTCCCATCACAATCAACTTTGATGGAGAAGGAGAAAAATCCCCCCTCCTTTTGCCAATAATTCGTGGTGCAGGTGAGTTTGGGGCTGCAAATAAATGCAAGTAGGTCATAAAACATCCTGACTCGAGGCAGGGGGAGAATCTTTGTGTTCTTCCATCAGGTGTAACAAAATTCCAGGAATTGCACAGAGTTGCTGCAAGTCCTTGATCTTCAATCTGGTTTTTTGGTTTTTTTTTTTTTTTCTTTCTTTTTTTTTTTTTTTTTCTGTGCTGGTTAGAGCTTTTCTAATATTGTGGGTGCTGATTTATGTAGATTTATGCACCCTGGCAGTGTTTATGTGAGTGCACATCAGGAATAAGGGGGAAAATTGTGTCAGAGATGTCCAGAGTGAGGGGAGGCTCTGGGATCCCTGGGAAGCAGCTCTGCATCCAAGCTAAATTCCATCATTCTGGACATGAGGAACCACCATAACCTCAACAGGGAGAAAAAAAATCAGGGAATCTTTGAATTGTGATGATGTTCCATGAGGATTTTGCTGTTTGAATTCCACAGCAAGGGGAGAGGCAGCTCCAGGTGGAAGCTCAGCAAAGCACATCCCAAAATCCCCAATTCCCAGGGGGATGATTGTCCCAGCAGCAACAGGGCCTGCACAGCCTCTCCTGATCCCAACTTTGATTCCCCCATGGAAATTCACTCTATGTCCTCAGCAGCTCCAGGATATTTTCTCCTTTGGGAAAAAAAAAAATAAAAAAAAAAGGATTCACATCTTGTTTGTCACTGTTGTCTCGTTCCTGCCGCTGACTCGGGGATAAGGATCTGGCACAGAACATTTTATCAGCTGTAGTAAATGTTCTTTCTTTATTAATTCCATTTGGGATCAATAATTAATGCTGCTGTCTCCTTTACAATCCCCCTCAGTGGGAGGGGAGGTCAGGATTTCAGGCTCTGTGTTGCTTGAAACCCTCACAATCCCCAAATGCACAAAGATTCCTATATTAGGAAACTTTTTTTTGCCTTGTTTAGGGGTCAGCAAGATCCCAATTTATGGGGAAAACATGGATAATTGGGAATGGAATTCCCAGCACAGAACAAAGGCAGCAAAGACTGAGTAAGGATCATCCCTCCCTGGTCAGAAAAATTCAGAGAGACTTGTGGGGCAGAAAGTGAACTTTAAATTGGTAGGAAAAGCAGAAACTGAGAGGATTTCTCTGCCCACCACAACCTCGCCAGGGCTGAGAGTTTTCTGACCAATTCTTTTGGCAGAGATCACCACATTCCAGGTTTGGGTCAGCACAGCCCAAACTTCACGTGGTGATTCCAAGGTGGAAACGCTTTGGGGTCTCTTGAGCCAATGCACATCCCTGGAGCACATCTTACCTCAAAAATCAAAGTGATTTGGGTTCCAAATTTCACAGAACAAATAGGACAAGGCTCAGGAGCCGGAATTTCTCTGGCTTTCAGCTGCCTGTAGCTATCAGCTCCCCTTGGGCCAGTCCACAGCACATCAGGGCTCTTTCTTGGCTGCTTTTCTGAGGCATTAACCAAGAGCAGATAAATCCTAAGCTGAAATTTATTTCTGGAAGAGCAAAATGCCAGGATGGCACCTCTGTGCCAGCAGCACAAATCTCAGCCCCACTGGTGGCTCTTGACCCTGCTGTGGGTGAAAAAGAGAATTTCAGAAGGTGGCAGAGTACCTGATAAAGGCTCAGGGCAGGAATGGCAGAGGGATTTCCACACCCTGCTGAACCAGGAGATGTTGTCCTCCTTCCAGGGAAACAAAGGCAAGGAGGATAAAATTCCCTATTCCCATCTTTCCAGATGGTTTCCTGCTGTCTTCTCACAGCTTCTTCCCTCCCCTTCTCCTTTCTTAGCCAGACCCGAGTTATTTAAGTGCAAAAAGAAAGGTTTTAATTCATTTACCTGACAAAGTGCCACAGCTCTAAGCCTGACTGGTGTTTGCAGGGAGAAACAGAGTTTTTGGGAGTTGGGCCTGAGCTGATTTTTGGGGCTCCAGACTAAAGGGGAAAAGCCCAAAGAAAGAGCTG